>PVJS01008020.1:11507-54420 GCA_004027185.1 Glis glis | reverse complement strand
GAGAGAGAGAGAGAGAGAAGGAGAGAGAGAGAGACAAGGAGAGAGAGAGAGAGAGAGAGAGAGCGCGCGAGCAAGCTGAGGCTGGCCGCGAACCCGGATCCTCTGGTCTCTGCCTCCCAAAGTACTGGGATTACAAGTGTGTGCCACCATGCCCGGCTCCTTTTTATTTTTTATCTTGGAACAGGATTAAGTTACTGCGCACTAGCCTCGAACCTGCAATTCTGTGTCAGCCTCCCAAGTACCGGGATTACAGGCATGCATCACCAGGACCAGCTATCTGTATTAACTTTTATGATGGATAGCTGCGAAAGTACCTTTTTTTTTTTGGTGGTGGTGCTGGAATTGAACTCAGAGTCCTATGCATGCTACGAACATGCTCTTCCCCTGAGCTATGCCCCCATCCCCTGTGAATGCATCTTATTCCCAGCACCACCCCAGGCTGTAATTCCATGGAGGGCAGGTGATTTCTTTGTATACTTTTGCACCCTCTGCAGGTGCCTTGCACATAGCGGTTGTGCACAGATGTTTGTTAAATGAATGGATGAACTCTGAGTAGGAATGAAGTTTACCTCTTGCACCAATTCTGTGCTGCACTGAGCTTCTCTCTGTCTCTGTCCCTGTCTCTGTCTCTCTCTCTCTCTTTTTCTGAAAGGAGGGATTCTTCTTCGTTTTATCCAGATCATGTAGACATAATTTTCCCTGGACTCCCTCTGAACAACCCTCACTGTCTCCCCACATAATTGATTCCCTGGATGCCACCTGGGACTCAGAGGCATTGAGTCTTGGGGCTGGACCCCTCTGCTTCTCAGACCTCTGAAGGTTGCTCCTGCACAGAAAGGGGTACAGGAATAGGCGGACTGCAGGGAGGAAGCTGCAAGGATTAATTGGCTAAACTTTATTACAAAGGCTGATGCTATTGTTTACAGGCCATTAAAAACCATTATCATCTCCCCAGGCTGGGCAGACAGCAGCAAGCTGCTTTGATGCATGTCTTAGAGAGATAAGGGACATGCATCCCTTGTTTTGACTTCAGAATTTCTTCTTGGTTCATTATCTGACATGCTATTCAACTTTCTCTCCAAATGTCCCTGATCCCAGACAACTTTTTCAAGTTGTAGGCTGGGGAGGTTCAGATAGGACTCCTACTGATTTCGGAGTGGGAGGAGACCTTTGAGACAAATGACTGTCCCTGACCAGCCCCCTTCCTCTGCCACCCCACCTCCATCTGCATTTTCCCTTCATGGCAGAGCAGTTCCCAGACACACCAGCTTCTTGAGTAATTTGCACTTATTGATCTCCGAGTGGGGCTGACTTTTCTCATGACCTTCAGCTAATCCTCCTGCCTCCATGACCACATCTCTACTCTGCGGAGAAGACTTCCTGGAGCTCCCCTCGCTGTACTCCAGTATCCCCCCAATACTGTGCATATGGATGAAAGAGTTAAGTCTGCCTTCTTGTGTGGTAGGTATATTTCGGGCTCCCCTGGCTGGGCAGGTAGTGCCCTGGAAGGCCCTCACCTACATCCCAGGCAATCTGTCTCCCCCAGGCACCTTCTTAAGTGTGTGACTTTTTATCTGGACAGATACAGGCAATAGGATGGAGGCGGTACCCACCCTGCATGGGTCTCAGTTTGGCCCAGTGATCCTGTGGGATTTTCTATGTTTTACACCTGAAAAGAAGCCCTCCAATCGATCCTGAGTTTCCTTCTAGCTAATTGATTCAAGAGTCCGAGTGTACTCTGCGAGGGAGAATGAGCCTGGCAGATAGTAGACACTCACACGTTTGGTGAACGAGTCGAGCGATGTAGGAATCAGGAACATGGGCCCGTACCAGGTTGCTCCTGATGGGTCTGCGCATTCAGTTCAGGAAGTGTTTTATTTGCTGAGTGTCTTCCCAGGGAAGGAGTTGGTGTGGGGGCGAGGGGTGTCAGAAAGCTGTGTGAGACCTGGGTCTTCATGACTAGAGTTTATATCTAGAGGAGGGTGAGTCTAATTGTAAGATAAGGCAGGAAGGCATAAATGGAGAAAGAGAGATGAGCAACTTGTTGAAGGAGCACAAGAGACATTAGTTCAGAATGAGGGGATCAGGAGAGCTTCAGGGATGAGATTTTTAAGGATTTCAGTGAACAGGAGAGGGGAGAGGAAGGGGCTCTAGGCCGGTGAACAGCAAGGGCAAAAGGACCGAGACCCCAGAGGAGAGCCCCTAGCTTGCCACACACCAGTCCTGGCAGTCCTAGGCCAAAGCCATATCTCTTCCAGCCAGGGTGGCTCCAAATCCATCTCAGACAACATCAAATAATCCCAGGAATTTTTTCCAGGCGTCCGACCCTGGGGCAAGGCTGGGGGAAGACATTCCTTTCCTCTAGCCGTTGCTAGTGCCCCTCGAGGGTGGATGCTGCTCCCCTTGGAGGGCACAGTGCACAAACTTAGGGGTGCCCTGGAGTTGGGAAGGTAGACAGCTTCCAGTGCCGGACCCCTCAGCTCCCGTTAGATGTTTCTTTGCCCCTTTCCCAGACTTCCTCATTGCCAGGACAAGAACTCACACGGTTCTTCCTTCTAGAAGGCCTTCCTGCCATTTCTGTTTGTCCAGATGCATCCCTCCTTCCCCAAGGGCCTGGCTCTCCTCCAGTTGGAAGGAAGCACGCCTTTTTACATTTTCTGAGCTCCCAAAGTGTGTCCCCTGCTGAGGGCACAGCTGCAGATGGCCCTCCCCTGACTCTCATGCTTGTCCTGGGTGGCTGTCTCTTAGATAAAGGAAAGACTGGAGATCCCCACTCTCCACTTTGTTACAAAGTGTCCAGGGTTAAGGTGATTTTAACACATTATGTTAAAAACCCATACATGCTGGATGTCGTGGTGCACACCTGTACCTGAGAGTCTGAGACAGGAGGATCGCAGGTTCAAGGCCAGCCTCAGCAGCTTAGCGAGACCCTATTTCAAAATGAAAAATAAATGAAGGGCTGGGGGTGTAGCTCAGAGGTAGAATGCCCTTGGGTTCAATCCTCAGTACAAAATGACAACAACAACAAAAACAAACAAACAAACACCCTCATATAGCCGCCACCCCTGATTTTTCCATGTTCTCAAGGTAGCTGCTTAGTTATAGTCTGGGGAGTGTGAAGAAGCCAAGAAAGAGGATTCCTGATCTTGGGGAGCAGGCCGAAGACAGAAAGTGCCTTAGAAATGGAAGATTCCCCCGGCTCCTCACTACAGCCGCTGCAGCCCGTATATAACTGCGGGCGAGCTCCCCCGCGCCGCCCGGCTTATCTCTGCCTCGCATTCACAGGCTCACCGGCCTGGAGTCTCTCTGGATGTTGGCCAAGCCAGTTGGGAATGCAACATAGCTGAGATAGGGGTCAGGGTGAGTCCGCCATGTCCTTGGATGCTGCAGTGAAGGTCTCCCTTCTCCCCCTCTTTCCCCTCTTCTAGCCTTTTCTCTGGCATTGGGAACTAATCTCTCTGGTCTCACCTCTCTAATCCTTGAAAGAAGGGAGGCCCAGATTCCACACTGGCAGGTGGCTGTGCTAGTGATTATGGAGAGTGGGAGGGAGGTTTGGGTGAGCAGGTTTAGACCAAATGGCATTTAGCTAGCTGCCATTTTGAAACCTCAGCTGCAGAGACTTGTGAGCCTAAAGCCTTCCCTGCATGCCCACTTCCCTCCTAGCTGACTGGGGGTTCATGACCCAGACTTGGTGTTGCTTTTTGTCCTGGTAGCAATACAGATGAGAAAAGGAATGCCCTTGGGAAGGAAGCTTCTAGACTGACGGGAGTAGGGAGTAAGGGCGGCTGGGAAGTTGGGTGTGGTCTTGCTGGGAGCCTGTGCTGGAGGTGTGGGTGCCACAGGGTGCAGGATCCTTCCCTCATTGCTCTCGCTCTGGTGTTTCGTGTTGGGCTTATAGCTGGGCACCGCATAGGATTCCCGATGGTGGACAGAACTGCAGAATGTGGTAAAAGGTGTGGCTTCCCTCTTGCAGGTGTCTTGGGCCTGAACAGAATGAATCATTTCCATCTTCTAGGCAAAAGCTGAGCCACTAGCTAGACTTACCAGGGGTTCTTTGCTTCGATTTAATTCAACATCATGGGATTTGGGGGAAAAGGTCCAGTTCCCCTTAGGTGGGTGGTGTGGCATTGACTCTTGGGATTAATAGTCAGGTGCCTCTGGTTTACACTTTTAAATATGTGTGTGTGTGTGTGTGTGTGTGTGTGTGTGTGTGTGTGTGTGTGATTTACCTCATAGTTACAGGGATGGGAGTGGGGCTAGGTGATGGATCAGTTATGGGACAAGGTGCTCTTGATTTCTTGGGATGGTTGGTTTGATTTTTGTGAATCTTATTTTTGTGTTTGATTTCATGTTTGCACTTTCCCTATATCAGTTTTTAGGGCTGTTGTGATTCGCCACAGCACCCTGGGCGGCTTAAACAATGGAAACGGGTTGCCTCAAGATTCTTGAGGCCAGAAGCCCCGGATCAAGGTGTCGGCAGGTTGGTTCCTCCTGAGGGCTGCGAGGAAGGACCTGGCCCAGGCCTCTCTCCCAGCTTCCGGTGGTTGCTGGTGATCTTTGGTATTCATTGGCCTGTGGAAGCATTGCTGTCATGCCCGCCTTCACCTGTGCATGGTGTGTATCTCTGTTCTAATTTCCCCTTTTTATAAGGACACCAAACATATGAGATGGGGGCCCACCCATCTATAATAAGATCACATTCTAAGTTCTAGGGGACTAGAACTTCAACAAATGAATTTTTGAGGAATACAATACTCTCCCTTCTTTCTAAAAAAAAAAGTGTGATTTTTCTTTTTTTTTGTACTGGGGATTGTACCTCCAAGCTATTTTGAAACAGGGTCTCACTAAATTGCTGAGAGTCTTGCTAAGTTGTTGAGGCTGTCCTTGAACCTGTGGTCCTCCTGTCTCAGCTTCCCAAGTATTGGGATTACAGGAGTGCACCCCCATACCCAGGTCTGGGGGTGTTTATTGAAAAAGACCTGTATATACCAAAAATTCACATGCTTAGCAAGGAATAATTTGGGGAGAAAAGCAACTCTAAGTCTCCCTCCCAACCCGTTTTCTCTTTCTTCAGACCCTGGTCTTTCAAAGCATCTGGTTTCGTCCCTATCTTTCTGATGATATTCTGTAGATATAAATGTATCTTTTCCTTTATTATTTTCTGCCCTCAAAGAGTTGCCATCCAAATGCCTTGTACCTTGTACTCTGTTTTTTTTTTTAAATTTAAATATAGCTCAGAGATTATTCTGTAGTAACAGCTGTACATCTGTCCTATTTTTAACAGATGCCTAGTATTTCATTGTTTGGATATACCATGCTTTACTTAATTTCTTCTCCCTTGATGGACATTTAGATGATTTTCAATCTTTGCTGCAATGAAAAATTTTCTATACCACGAGGGTAAACCATTTAGACATCTCACCGCTTCTTAAAGTTTTTATATAGTATGTAAATTGAATTCACTAAAGAATATTTGTTAAGTTCTTACCATGGACGAATATTTGACATTTCATCATATTGATCTCCCCGTGTTTACTTTGCCCAGTCGTTCTTCCTAGATTGTTCTTTGTTAATATGAACAAGTCAAAAATTCTTGCATATAGCCGGGCGTGGTGGTGGTGCACGCTTGTAATCCCAGTACTTGGGAGGCGGAGACCGGAGGATCTGGGTTCGCGGCCAGCCTCAGCTACTTAGTGAGGCCCTCCGCAACTTCGTGAGACCCGGTTTCAAAATAAAGTATAAAAAATAGGGCCGGGGGTGTAGCGCGGAGGTAGAACGCCCCTGGGTTCAATCCCCGGTACTGCAAAACAAAAAACAAAAAACAAAAACACAAACTATGCCAATTTGGTATGTGAAATGTGGCATTTCATTGTTTTAATTTTTTACTTGTTTAGCTATTTTGCTTGTTTCACTTGTTTAACTATTATTATTTCCTCTTTGTGGCTTGTCTGGATCCTTTGGCCGTTTACCTATGAAAGTCTTAATGATTTTTTGTATCCCTTTGTGTCACCCCGTTATTATATTAAGGATATTAATTTGTCATATCTGTCATATATATCAAATATTTTCACCAGTTTGTGGTTTGACTTTAAAAAGTTCTTTTAAAGCAGATCTTACCATGTATAACTTACATTCAATAGAATTCATTCATTTTAAGTATGTAGTTCTATGGGTTTTGACAAATGTATGTACCTATGTTACCTATGTAACCACAACAGAATACTTTTATTATCCCCAAAAGTTCCCTTGTGCCTCTTTGCAGTCAGCCCCATCTCTGGCCCCAGGCAAACATTGATCTGCTTCCTGTCATCATAGATTAGTTTGGCTGACTGTAAAATTTCATATAAACAGAATCATACAATATGTACTCTTTTCAATCTAGCTTATTTTACTCAGCTTCTTTTTTTAAAGACTTATCCTGTCGTGTATTTTAGTAGCTTTTTTTTTTTATTGCTGAGAGTATTCCATTTTATGAATAAACCACTTTTTTTTTGGTCCATTCCCCAGTTACTGGACATCTGAGTTGTTTCTAGTCTTGCAGTATTAGGAATCAGGTTGCATTAGCGTGTGTGTGTCAGTGTCTGTTTGGGGACATCCTTGTTTCGTTTTGTTCCTGGGGAAGTGCTTAGGAATGAAGCCTGAGTCGTGTGGCAGGTGCATGTTTCTATGTAAGCAGCTGCCATACTTTTTTCCAAAGTGGTTGTACCATTTCACATTCCATCAGCAATGTATGAGCCTTTCAGTTGCTGCACATCCTTACCAGCCGTTGATCTTATCAGTCTTTTAAATTTGAGCTATTTTAATGGGTATGAATGGTATCTTATTGCAGACTTTTTTTTTTTGGTAGTATTGGGGATTGAACCTAAGGGGATTCTACTTCTGAGCTACACCCCCAGCCCTATTTTATTTATGTATTTATATTTTGAAACAGTGTCTCACTAAGTTGCAGAGGGCCTCGCTAAGTTGTTGAAGCTGGCCACGAACCTGCGATCCTCCTGTCTCAGCCTCCTAAGTACTGGGATTACAAGCGTGCGCCACTATGCCTGGCTTTATTGCAATTTTAATTTACATTTTCCTAATGCCTAATTATCCTGAGCATATTTTCATGTGCTTATTGGCTGTCTGTCTTCTTTCGTGAAGGGTCTATTCAAATTTTTGACCATCATTTTTTGTTGGGCCATTTGCTTATTACTGAGTTGTTAGGATTCTTTATATATTCTGGATATAGGTCCTTTGTCATATATGTGGATATATATATGTACTATGATGTACTTTGTACACACATATGTATTATATGCATGTACTCTGAATATATGTACGATGCACATGTACCATGAATACTTTCTCCCTATCTGTGGCTTGCCTATTTATCTTTCTTTCAGTATTTTTTATTTTATTTTTTTGTGGCACTTGGGATTGAACGCAGGGGCATTCTACCTCTGAGCTACACCCCCCAGCCCTATTTTTTATTCTTTATTTTGAAACAGGGTCTAACTAAGTTGCGGAGGGCTTCACTAAGTTGCTGAGGCTGGCCGTAAACCTGCGATCCTCCTGTCTCAGCCTCCCAAGTACTGGGATTACAAGCGTGCGGCACTACACCTGGCTTAGTATTTTTTTTTAAAAATTGTGATAAAATATATACAATATGAAAAATGCCATTTTGGGGCTGAGGATGTCGCGCAGTGGCTATGTTTGCCTAGCATATGTGGGGCCCTGGGATCTATACCCAGCACTGCCAAAATAAATAAATAAATAAAAAAGCTGGGCGTGATGGCGCACACTTGTAATCCCAGTACTTGGGAGGCTGAGACTGGAGGATCCAGGTTCGTGGCCAGCTTCAGCTACTTAGTGAGACCCTCTGCAACTTAGTGAGACCCTATTTCAAAATAAAAAATAGGGCTAGGGGTATAACTTGGAGGTAGAATGCCCCTGGGTTCCATTCCCAGTAACGCCAAAAAAAAAAAAAAAACATATTTAAATCATGTTAATTATACAATTTAGTGGCAACAATTATACTCATGCTGTTGTGCGTTCAACCATTACCCTTATCTCTAACAGTATCTTTAGAAAAGCAGAATTTTTAATTTTGGTAAAGCAAAAATTATCTTTTATTCTTTTGTGATTCTTGTTTTTTGTGTGTCCTAAGAATACACTAAGGTCATGAAGAACCCTCTCTATCCACCCCCCCCAACATATTTTCTTCTGAAAATCTTATAATTTTAGCATTTACTTTAATTCTGGGATCCATTTTGAATGATTTTTTTGGGGTATGACATGCAGTAAAGGTTGAGGCTTCTTTATTTTTTAATATGGATGTCTGGGTAAGATAAGTAAATAGTTAAAATAAATAAATGTTAACTATTAATCATTTTTATTATCCCATGATCTATTCTATCTATGTAGAAATTCCAACCTCTCATCAGCTATCAGATAGATATTCACCTATAACATCTGCTGGCTTTTCTTTTCTTGGTTTTTTTTTTTTTTCAGCACGGGGATGGAATCCAGGGCCTCGTGCTTGCTAGCACATGCTCTTCCACTGAGCTACATGCCCAACTCCCTCTACTGGCTTAAAAAATATATTTATTTATTTATTTTTCGTCCTAAGAATTGAACCCAAGGGTGTTGTACCTCTGAGCTAAACCCACAGCCCTATTTTATTTTTTATTTTGAAACAGAGTTTCCCTAAGTTGCTGAGGGCCTGGCCAAGTTGCTGAGGCTGGCCTCTCACCTGTGATCCTCCTGTCTCAGCCTCCCAAGCACTGGGATTACAGGCGTGTGCCACCATGCTTGGCTTGGATTTTTTCTAAAGTCAGTTTTTTTTTTTTAAACTTTAATTCTCTGATTCACTTGGAATATGTTTAGGTCTATGTAAGAGTTGAGAGTATAATTTGACCTCCCCCATAGTTAACTCAACGGTGAGAAAGGGAGTTCCAGACACAGTGGGGGGCACAAATGTGGGAATAAGGCAGAGCTGTTAAGAAGCAGGGCCCCTTAGGCTTGCTGGGCAGGAGAGCTCAGCTGGGCAGCCCGTGGAGGACCCCGCCTCTGTGCGCTGGGGAGTCGCCTCTGCGCTCTGTGCGTTCCGCTCCAAGAGGTGACTGGTTCTTCAGCATCATGGAGTTGGTTCTGATTGAGGAGACACCAGAGGGATGAGGACCGAGAGCGGATGCTGGCAGTCTCTAGCTTTAAAGAGGGACTGATTGCAGAGAGACCCAGGATGGGATGGGGAGGGGGTGAGGGGAGGGACTGGAAGTTCTTGATTTCAGAGTGGTTGAAGCTAAAAGGAGGAACCAAAGACTGACCTTGAGGTTCAAGTTGAAATGTTGGTTAGAAAGTCTCTAACCAGAAATAATGACAACAGGAGGAGAAACTGGCTTTCAAGGAGATGAAGTTTAGAAGAAATGAAAATTATTGACTTTCGGAGGAAATTTGTGACATTCTTTGAGAGTATAATCAGGGCAGTTCCTCATATTTTGTTAGAGCATTTTAAAGTTTCCAAAGTGATTTTACATACTACTTCTTTTCTCTTTTTATTTATACCTAGCATGCTAGGCAGGGCAGGTTTCCACATTACTCGTCTTATAGATGAGGAAGGGGAGGCGCTGCTAGGGCTAGGGGGTGGTTGGAGCTCTATTCTCTGAGTCAGTTCTGGTGTCAGGGGTGGGATGGGGGTAAGATTCTGATCTTGGCTTCTACCCACTTGTAGTGTTAGAAAGTACCTTGGCTTTCTTATCTGTTAAATGGGGTTGATAATATCTGCACCATCAGCCTTGTACAGTGGAGAAGGCCAAATAAAATAATGTAAGTGGAAGAGAGCTGATGAATTTAAAGCAGGGCGCAAACATCAGCCTCTTTAAGGTTATAATTTCATCATACTGGGGCTGGGACTTGGCTGGCCCCAGGGTGGGAGACAGGGAGACCCAAGGTCATGCCTGGCTCCACATGCTGAGCTGCTGGAGAGGCCCACAGAGCAGAGGCACTTCCCGTGGACTGGGCTGGGAGTGCAGGGCTCTGGAGAAGCCCGTCCAGCCTGAGGCCTCCAAAGTCAAGGCAGGGAAGTCTGAGGGCTCACATGGAGTAGGAAAATCTCTGGACTTAGATTCAGAGGTCCTGGAGTTGAACACGGTTTCACCATTTCCTGGACCTGGGGCAAGCTACTTGGTTTCCCTGAATCACAGTTTATTTATCTTTGAAATGTCACTTTATATACCCTAGAAATATGGAATTACTTAGAGGTTTCCCAAACTTGCTATGCCTCTGTGCCTTTGACCAAACTGCTGCTCCTTCAAGAGAAAGAGCCGGGTGTGGTGGCACACACTTGTTATCCCAGTACTTGGGAGGCCGACGAGGATTGCAGGTTTGAGGCCAGCCTCAGCAACTTAGAGAGACCCTCAGCAACTTAGTGAGACCCTATTTCAAAAACCAAAATTAAAAATTAAAAAAGGAGGCTGGGCGTGGTGGCTCAGGCTTGTAATCCCAGTACTTGGGAGGTGGAGACCGGAGGATCTGGGTTTGCGGCCAACCTCAGCTACTTAGTGAGGCCCTCCACAACTTCGTGAGACCCGGTTTCAAAATAAAGGATAAAAAATAGGGCCGGGGGCGTAGCGCGGAGGTAGAACGCTCCTGGGTTCAATCCCCGGTACTGAAAAAAAAATTAAAAAAGGGCTTGGGGTATAGCTTGAAGATAGAATGCCCCTGGGTTCAATCCCCAGTATGAGACAGAGACA
This sequence comes from Glis glis, assembly GCA_004027185.1. Classification (NCBI taxonomy): domain Eukaryota; kingdom Metazoa; phylum Chordata; class Mammalia; order Rodentia; family Gliridae; genus Glis; species Glis glis. Next base: position 43,690 of record PVJS01008020.1, on the reverse strand, counting down.
CAGAAAGAGAGACAGAGAGAGAGAGAGAGAGAGAGAGAGAGAGAAGAGGAAGAGAGAGAAAGAGAGAGAGAGAGAGAGAGAGAGAAGAGACGAGAAGAAGAAGAAGAAGATGATGAAGAAGAAGAAGAAGAAGAAAGAGAGAGAGAGAGAGAAATAGAAATAGAGAAAGAGAAAGAATGAATATGAGAATTGCTGGCCTTTGAAGAGAGGGGCCATGAGCCAAGGAATACAGGTGGCCTCTTGTAGAGGAAAAAATACAAGGAAACAGATTTTCTTCTCAGAGTTCCCGGAAGGAATCAGACCTGCTAACACCTTGACCTCAGCCCAGTGAGTCTGAATTTGGACTTGTGGCCTCCAGAACTGTAAGATAAGTTTGTGTTGTTTTAAAGCCATTAAGCTTGTGGCAATTTGTTATAGCAGAGATAAGAAACTAGCATGATGCACTCGAGATTCACCCTTATTATTGCATGTGTGTATGTCTTCCATCGTACGGATGTATCACAACTTGCTTATTCATTCAGCAACTGGTGAACATTGGGGTTGTTTTCCAGTTTGGGCTATTATGAATAAAGCTGCTATGAACATTCATATATAGGTCTTTGCGTGGACATATGTTTTCATTTCTCTTGGGCAAATGCCTGGGAGTGGGATCACTGGGTCACGAGTGCATATTTAACTTTATAAGACACTGCCAGACTGCTTTCCAAAGTGCCCGCCCCATTTAGCATTCCTACCGGCAGTGTGTGAGTTATAGTTACTCTCTATCCTTGCCAGCGCTTGGCATTGTCAGTCTTTTTAATTTTAGCCATTATAATAGATGTTTAATGGCATCTCATTGTGATTTTAATTGCATTTCCCTGATGACTAATGATGTTGAACATTTTTTTTCACATGCTTTTTGGCCATCTGTAGCTCTTCCTTTGTGAAATGATGTCTGTTCAGTTCTTTTGCCCATTTTAAAAAATTGGGTCATTTGTCTTATTATTGAGTTTTAGGATTCTTTATATATTCTGATTAGACATCCTTTATCAGATATATGTTTTGTAAATATTTTTCTTGCAGTCTGTGGCTTGTGTTTTAATTTTTGTATTAGTGCCTTTCAAAGAGCAGATGTTTTAAATGTTGCTGAAGTCCAACATATCAGTTTTTTTCTTTTACGACTCATGCTTTTTGTGTCCTAGGGCAGACATTTTTGTTTAACCTAAGGTCAAAAGGATTTTCTTCCAAGTTTTCTTCTAGAAGTTTTATAGATTTAGCTCTTACATTTAGCTCTATGACTCATTTCGGGATAATTTTAATATAGAGTGTTAGGTAAGAGTTAAGGTTTTAAAATTGAAACAGCTTTTTTTTGGGTAATGCTTTTAACTGTTTTTGGTATCAGGGTAATGCTGGCCTCATAAAATGAATTAGCATTGTGCTAGGTAGTGCAGGGAATAGAAAGATATGGTAAGATCCAATCCCTGATGGAATTCACACACACACACACACACACACACACACACACACACACACACACACACACTATGGTAGAGGTATATTTTGATGAGGTCATAAGAGGAGTGCAGAAAAACTGCCATGGAGCCAGGTGTGGTTGTGCATGCCTGTAATCCCAGTATTGCGGAGGCTGAGACAGGAGGATTGCATGTTTGAGGATAGCCTCTGCAACTTAGTGAGACTCTCAGCAACCTAGGGAGACCCTGTTTCCAAACAAAAAATAAAAAGGGCTGGGGTGTAGCTCAGAGGTAGAATCTCCAGTATCTCTCACACACGACACACACACACACACGCACACACACACACACACACACACACACACACACATACCAAACAAACAAACAAACTTGCTGTGGGCTTTCAAAGAAGGGAGAAGCCATGGGAAGCTTCAGAAAGTCTACACGAAGAAGGTGTCAATAAAGAAAGGCTTCAGCAAGGCTGCAAGTGCCCAGTGCTGGGGCTGTTCCTATGATGGTCTATTGCGTGGTGCTTCCTTCTGGGCACAGAATGAGCATAGATGGTGCCCACCTGGAGTTGTAAAACAAACTAGCCCTGCCTCAGAAGAGTCCCCCAGCTGAGAGATCATCAGCTGGTAGAGGTGGGGAAGCCGGGTGGGTGCTCAGGGGCTGATGTCCTAGACTAGAGGGGATTCTGTTAAGCTCAGTGGCTGTTGGACATAGGTATGTCTCCCTAGATTCTTCATTAAACTCCCATTGATCTGCATCCTCTCTGAGTTGAAGACAGTGCTCAGGGAGGAGGGCGAGCCTTTGTGCCTGGATCCAGCGTGCATCATCTCTTTTAGTCCTCCCACCAACTCTACGAGAGCAGCTTCATTAGTCCCGCCTTTTCAGATTAAGACCTAAGACTCGAGAAGGGTAAATGTCAGCAGCGAGTAGCCAAACTGAGAGTATAGTCCAGCCGCTGCCCCAGGGGGCCTCTGCGACCCCCCTCCTCTGCTCTGAGGGAGCTTTGTTTGTGAGGAAGGCAGGCACCTGGGCAGGGTAGGGCAAGATGAGGTGTTTGAACTCTCGATGGTGGCGCGCTGTGGCCAGGAGGGGCTGGCTGGCTGCATGGCCAGGTTTGCAAAGCTTCCAGAGAGCCTTTTACTAAAGGCATTTTAAAAGCTGCAAGCTCTCAGCAGTTTTAATCAGTTGGGATTTTTTTTTCTTCCAGATTGAATCCTGTCAGGGTTTTACTGGCTTATGTGTTCCCAGAATGACCCCGCGTCCCCCTCACCTGGGCGGCGTGGCTGTGTCACTCCCCATACCTCCTGTCACCAAGTGGCTCCTGGAGGGAGTCTTCATTTGTCCCACCTCTGGCTCATGACCCCCCCTCGTCACCTCTCTCAAGGCCTTCTGCTCTTGTGAAGAAGTGTGGGGTGGTGCCTAACAGGGCCCAAGGAACGCCAGACAGGACCTTGTCTGATCTCAGATTTCGGGGGTTGCTCCCCTTCCTGGTCTCATGTTTTGAAAAATTTTTCAAAAGACCCCGATAAATAAGAATGCGGTGGAAGAGCTCATGCTGCAAGGAGATGAACCACCTTGGGGAACCAGAGGGCGCCCTGGGTGACAGTTCCTGTTGCCCCCACCCTGGGCCTATCCCTCTGTGACCCTCAACCCCTCATGCATACCCTTGTCCTTAGGCCCCTCTGAGGGATGGGGGAGTCCCTCCTGCTTGCCTGTGGGCATTTGGCTTCTAGTCCTTTCTTTGGTCATCATGGGCCCTGCCCTAGCCGACTCAGGCCAACAGTCAGGCCAAGCCCTGGCTGCCCAGCCTCCGGGACAGCATTACACACTGCCCTGCATCAGCAGAAAAACTCTCCACCACAAGTTGCATTCTAGAATGGCCTCTGCCCCCATCCCCAGCCTGCAAGCCTCCACGCCCTGCCCAGCCCTGCCCGCCAGGCTGAGCGCCTGTCTATCTGCCCTCAGCGCGTCAGGAATCCTGAAACGCAGCTGCTCCGGTGGCTCTTGGTGACTTCATGGGAAGTGCTCTGGGTCGGTTTTCCTTGCCTCCACCTCCTTCCCATCCTTGCCAGGAATGATGCTTCCAAGCCCCTCCCAGCTCCCAAAATACCAGCCCTGCCTCCTGGTCCTGCCAGAAAATGCTTAGCACATTAGCGGGTTTAGCCATCTCAGCAGCAGGCATTTAGGAGGCTGCAGAGGCACATAGATTTCATTCTGGAATTCTTTCCAGCTCCTTGCTATTTTGACAACACCAGGCAGCACTGTCACCAGGAACCTGCCCTGTGTGTGAGATAGAAGGGGGCTGAGGACCTGAGGAGTGGGGCGGGCGTGGAGGGCAATAGCGGTCAGGGACCATGAGAGAGGGTGGGCCGCGCCAGTCTCCGTTCTGCTGAGACCGCGTTCATCTTCAGCAGGCCTACCTGGCGGGCCTCCCTCTGGCCTTCGGGAGCTTACTTGGAACAGATCTCGGATACTAGCAGCTTTTTTCCATAGTTGCCTCAGTGTAGCAGCTTCTGCTTGCAGGGGAGACAGAGGTTCCAAGACTGCCAGAGCGGCAGCAAGGCAGGCTGGAAGAAAGCAGACACACCAAACAGCCTCATACTCAGAAGACTTTGCTGCAGCCTCTTCTCTGCCCCATTGTGGCTGGAGGCTCTGGAGCCAGCCACCGGCTCTCCAAATCTCAGTGTTCTCATCTGCAGGCTGGAAAAACACGGGTCCCCTTTTTGGTCTCCGTGTAAAATTGAGGGACCTACAAGAGACACTGCGTGTGAAGGTGTTTGGTCTAGTGTAAAGTGACAATTGTTTGCATATCTGAAGCTCCTGGAGGGGGGACTATGTCTTGTTCATCTACAAATTCCTCCATGGTGTTTGGTTTATTGGATAGAAAAGTAAATATGGTGACTTTCTGGAAGTTTCCAGTTTGCCCCATTAGTGATCCGTGTGACGAGAGCAGTAAGGCTCTGGGTGTGTTCGTTAGGACTGCTATAACACAGCACCACAGACCGGGTGTTTTAAACAACAGAAGTTTATTCTGTCACAGTCTGGAGGGTAGGAGTCCAAGATCAAGGAGTTGGTGGGTGGGTTCCGTCTGAGGGCCACCGGGGAGAATCTGGTCCAAGCTTCTCTTCTAGCCTCTGGTGTTTTGCTGGCAGTCTATTGGGTGCTCTGGCGGATGCTGTTTGCTCTGTAGTCCCGCCACAGAAGGTTGTTGCTTTAGGCAGCTCCCTAGAAACTATTCCATGGTTCCTGCCATGGAAGGTCACTGCACCAGACAGCTTCCTGAAGATTGTTCCGCGGTTCCAGCCACGGAAGATCGCTGTACCAGGCAGCTTCCTGATCAATAGTCTTCTCTCATGAAAACACCAAGTCTGATATAATAATGTGGAGAGAATTTAATAATTGGGGGCTCGGGGAGGAGATAGAGATGACAAATTCTCCTGGCCTTCTGTAGCCAGGGCCCTTATATTAAGGCTTCAAACAGAGCAAACGGGAAGAAGATCACAAGTTAAAACCAGGGAGTGGCAATCTCAAGTTAAGACTTAGGGAGTGGTAATCACATGTCAAGACCAGGGAGTGGCAAGGTGAATGTTTCCGGGAGAATAGGAGGTCATCAGTGTCCACCTTTCAGTCCCATCCAGTCCAAGGAAGTTTGTCTGTGTGCAATTTCCACTTAGCATGTACTGTGTACATGGTTAAGCCGTTCCAAAATGGTGATCTCATTGCGTGGGCTAAGATGGCCCCCAACAGCAGTCTAGCATTCCTTGGGTTCATAAAGCGTCACCCTGATCTCTGCCTTCCTCCTCACATGGCATTCTCCCTGTGTACATGCCTCTGTGCCCACATTTCCCTTTTTTATAAGGACACTGGTAATATTGGATCAGGGCTCACACCCTTGTCAAGAACAATCTTATCTTTCCTAAATGTATCTGCAATGATTGCATCTCCAAAAAAAAAAAAATGATGGGCAGGGGGTCTTCTGAACTCAGGGGTTGGCTCTAGGATAGGGAAGGCCGAGGCAGGATAGTAGAGCTGCTGGATAAGAGAGTTCTTCTGATGAAATACTGATGTAGGTGTTTGCTGAGCGAGGGATGCCATGTCCTACTCCCATTTGTAGAGTTTTTGGAGGGTCTCTGTTTCTTAGAGTTAGTCTCATTTCTTCCTCTCTGAGTATTTCCTGTGAAGTAAAATCACTCCATTTGTGTTTTAGACCCCAATGCAGTACCTGTTCTTACTCTTTGCCTACTTCCTTTCCTGTTTCCTCTTCTCCTTCAAGCCTTCCTTTACCGTGCTGAAGCTTGGGTACATAGTTGCTGATGTAGGACACCCCCTGGCATGAATATGATTCACATTCTCCTCCCCCTTCCTTCTGGCATCCACTTCAACCTGTACCGCAGTGTCCTTCCAGGGCATATTTCTGACAGGGGAGCCCCCCTCAGTGTATGTTCTCATTTGACGTGTCTGCTGGCACATCAGGAAACGTGTCTCGAGTGGAGGGCTCTAGAGCAGGTGCGTTGCTGGACCACAGCTGGTGATGTCCTGGCAGGGCCTGGAGGTGCCTTGGCACCCTGCCCTCTGTATTCAACACTTCATTGCTGTCCATTTGCATCTTCCCATGACATGCTTCATTTAGAAAAAGATAGCTATGGAAGAAGGCATCTGTATGTTACACCTGGATAATATGAGGGGACCTACCGAATTCTTACTATATACCAGGCACAGTGCGAAGTGCTTTCCATCCTTTCTCTCATTTGTTCCTTTCAAAAATCCTAAGAAGCAGGTACTTTCATAATCCTCATTTTACAGCTAGGCAGTTGGAGGTTTTGAACAGAAATGTAAGCTGCCCAAAGTCAATCAGCTAGTGGGGAACTTTAACATCTGTTTCTAGAACTTTCAGTTCCATTTTCCTATCTGCAGGGTGTCTCAAAGCGTGGACAGTGGCCCAGTGACATCAGAATTTCCTGGAAAGCTGTGTAAAAAGTCAGATTCCTTGTTGGACATGGTGGTGCATGCCTATAATCCCAGTACTTGGGAGGCTGGGACAGGAGGATTGCAAATTCAAGGCCAGCCTCAGCAACTTAGGGAGACCCTCAGCAACTGAGATCCTATTTTAAATTAAAAAATAAAAAGGGCTAGGGTGTAGCTCAGAGGTAGAATGTCCCTGGGTTCAATCCTCAGTACAAAAAAAAAAAAGTCAGATTCCTGGGTCTCCTCCCTGATCCACTGAATCACAAGAGAGTGGGGCAGGGCCCAGGAATATATATTTCAACCTGCCTTTCCAGTGACAGGTTACATACAAAGGCCTGAGGCCCACTACCCACCGAGCCCACCACCCAGAGCTCCTCCCGCACTGCCTTCCCTTCTTGTTCCACCCAGGCTGCTGAGAACCTGCCATCTGCCACAGATAGGGCTCAGAAGCAAAGGGAACCTGTGACCTGCCCCCCACCTTGCCCAGGTCTCCCCATGGCCCTTTCTCCTGGTGTAGTAGGCCTGGGAGCTCTGGGAGAGGGCAGGTGATTGGGCCTGTGCATGGGGGAGAGGGTGGCATTTGTGGCTGTGCTGCCTGCCAACCTGTCACCCTCTCCCTGGGGCCCTGGGCCCTTCCCCTGCTCTGCCTTCCCTGAGATCCTGGGGGAGGAACCTGGCCTGGTGCCAGCAGGCCATGGCCAGGGCGGGGTGGGGCTGGGCTGACACCTGGGCAGTAATGGTATAAAATGTCCCCATGACGGCATGTGAATGAAAACTCCAGAGTAAAGTCTTGGAGTGACCCTAGCAGAAGCATGAGCTCCTCCCTGGAGGCCTCCACTGAGAACCACAAGCCTCGGCCCTGCTGTGTGGGCCTCTCCCCTCATTCTGTCCCTGTAGTTCCATTTTGAACCCTCTCATCAGGAAAAAAACTCCCCACACCAAAACCCAAACAAGTCACTCCTCTAAAAATCCAGTCCATCCCAGCAACTAAAAACCAAACCAAACAACCAATCAACCAACCAACCAACCAACCAAAAATGAATGTGAAGGAACAAGTACTGTTATCCTATTTACTGGGTAGGCAATGGTTACTTGTCCACTCATAAGCTTTAAATTCTGTCCTACAGATTCCCTGCCTCATCTCCTTTTTTGATAATCACATCATGCAGGGCTTAGTTATCACAGACCATTGGGAGTCATAGGGGCCTGGATCTAGAATGTCGGCCTGGTGAAGGCGGAGACCAGTTGTATCTCAGTGTCTAGAAAGGGGTGGGCATGTGGTAGGTGCTCAGTGAATATTTCTTAATGGAATGAACCTTAGAGCTGAAAGATAGTGCTGCGTTAGTCTTGTCTAGAAGGATCAGGTGAGCAAAGAGGTATAGAGAGGCGAAATCACTAGTCTATTTTCTGTTGCAGTTGTGTATAACACAATACTGAAGACTGGATAAGTTATAAAGAAAAGAGTTTCTCTCTCTCTCTCTCTCTCTATCTCTCTCTCTCTCTCTCTCTCTCTCTCTCTCTTTTTGTCTGTGGTTCTGGTTCAAGGTTGAGGGGCTGCATCTGGTGTTGGCCTTCTTTCTGGCAGAGTCCTGAGATGGCACAGGGCATCATATAGCGAGAGGGAGGAGGTGTGCAAATGTGTGTATCCTTTGGTTCTTCTTCTTCTTATAAAGATACCAATATTCATTCATGGGAGCTCCACCCTGATGAAGGCCCCACCTCTAAACATGGTAGATGGATTAAGTCTCCACCATCTCTTCTTTACTCCCAATGGTGGGTGAACTCCGACAGGAGTTTCAGAGAGAATGCACCATCTTCAAACTATAATGCTGAGTTTGCCCAGCTGGTTGGTGGAATGTTTGGAGATAGAACCCAAATCACTAGAATTGTTCCAGGACACCCAGGTGTGCTAAAATCTAAGCCATGACTTCTGAAAATGGACATCCTGATGAGCCCAGAGACCTCTGTCTGGTTCTCTGGAAGGAGAAGCCATTCAGACCCCCTCCTCTCTGTGTGTCCATGTTCTTTGTGGGTCTGGATGGAAGTAACAATAGGTTTATTTCCCCTCCCAGAACAGGCTTCATCCCTGAAAATGCTGGCTTAGGTTTCTGGGCTGACATTCTATTACTTTTTTTTTTTTTTTTTTTTGCGGTACCGGGGATTGAACCCAGGGGCAATCTACCTCCGGGCTACACCCCCAGCCCTATTTTTATTCTTGATTTTGAAACAGGGTCTCACTAAGTTGTGGGGGGGGCTCACTAAGTAGCAGAGGCTGGCCGCGAACCCGGATCCTCTGGTCTCAGCCTCCCAAGTACTGGGATTACAAGTGTATGCCACCATACCCGGCTCTGGGCTGAGATTCTAAACACTACCTCGTCGTTAGAGTCAATGTTGAATTGTTCCCACACACTATTAAAATCTTAACTTGGAAAACTCCTGTCCTCAGAGTGCAAAATTCAGCAGACATTTTATATCTTGCACAGTGAGCTGGAATTTAGAACCTTCTGGCAGGTCCCATTGTGAGCCCGGCGTACAGGATTGCAACAAGGCCTGTGGGCTTTGGTTAGCATTGAACCTTTACTATCTGAGTTAAAAAATGTCTTGTTTGTTTTAACATACTCTGTTAAGTTCTCTTCTTCCTCTTTCCCCTCTCTTTCCTGCTGTTTCACAAAGTAGGACATTTTGTTGCTGTAGTGGGGGTGGTAGAGAAAAATCAAAATTCTTAGTGTGACCATCAATCAGTCCTAAATTTCACCCCATTTCTACCACCCTCAACCCTGACTTTTATTCCATTTCTGAGCTTCCCCCTTCCAGACCTTGAATCCATCTTTGATCCTCCCCTATCCTGATTCTTACTCCATCCCTGACCTTTACCCCTTTCCTAACTCCCTCCACATCCCTTGCCCCATCTCTGAGCTTATCTTTTTCCATCCCTGAGGTCAGGGTGAGGGCGACCCTCCGCGAGGGAGTGAAGGCATTTGCTTCTTACATTACTTGCTATTTTTTTTAAAAGCTGAAGGTTTAGTGGTTTGTTTTCTAGGTGTTGTCAAAAGTTCCTCCTATAAAAACTAGCCAAATTGAAGAGGCAGTATTAAAGTTGTGCCGGAGTCAATATCGTGCACCCCTTTTAACCTGTCAATAATAGTAATAATCATAACATAATTGTTGAGCCTCTGTTACATATCAAACACAGCACTAGGCACGTTCCCTAGTGCCCATTTGTGCAATCCTCTCAATGACCCCGAGAGACAAGTATTCCAGTCCTTATTTCATGGATGGGAAAACAGGAACAAATATCTTAAGGAGTTTGCCCAAAGGCCCTCAGTAAGTAAGTAAGGCAATTACAGGATGACTAAGTGACACAAACTTGTTTAGACTATGTCCTGAAAAGGTGAAGGGTTTACTTCGAGGTCCCTGGATGTCCAACTTGTGTTCTGCCTGAGTGTTTTAGTATGGTCTGATGGTGGTCCCTGAAATGCCCAAGGTCAGAGAAAACTCATCTTCATGACCCCGCAGCTGGCCGAGCCTCCCTTGGGCCAGGTGAGAAACAAACGTGGGATTAGTTTTCAGAGGGGTGACTGTCCTGAGACTTGGAGGGGCCAGAGATGAGGTTCCCAGGAGCAGGTGAACAATGAGTGCTGAGCGACTCCCTGATCTTGCTGCATTTCAAGCACTATTTAAGCAATGAGTAATGTGGGGACTGAAGAGAGGCCATCTTTTCCAAGCCCTCCAGGAACTCACGACTTAAGGAGACTGACATAGTGAGCTCTGGTCTATGCAGACAAAGTGCCGAGGGAGAGTGAGGCAGCTAGGGGAGAACTTAGGGGAGGGAATGACACAAAAGCCTGTCAAATTGTAGGCATCATTTGGTCACACTTCCATCAGAGGTCCTTCACACTTTCAGAACAGTGTTGGTCACAAGAATAGGCTCCCGTCTTCCCCAGAGGAAAAAATCGCTACAATGTAAAATATTTATTCACTTTGCTGGACTGAATTGTTATTATAAGAGGTAATGAGCATGGAGGTGTTTTGAGTCTTTTAAAGCCCTTTTCTGGAAAAAAGAGAGCTCTTTCAACAAATGATGCTGGAAAAACTGGATATCCAAATGCAGAAGAGTGAAACTGGATTCTTATCTTTCACCCTGCACAAAGGTCAACTCAAAGTAGATCAAAGACTTAGGAATGAGAGCAGAAACTTTGCAACTGCTAGGAGAAAACATGGGACCAACTCTCCAACATAAAGGCACAGGCAGTGAATTTCTCAACAGACCCTAGAGCTCAGGAAATGAAACCAAGAATTAATAAATAGAATTACATTAAATTAAAAAGCCTCTGCACAGCAAAGGAAATAAGAGCATGATGAAAGCCTACAAAATAGAAGAAAATATTTGCCATCTACTCTTCTGACAGAGGATTAATATCCAGAATATATAAAGAACTAAAACAAAACAAAACAAAACAAAAACCCAAAAAACCCCACCCCCAATCAAAAATGGGAATTTAACTAAATAGACTTTTCTCAGAAGAAGAAATACAAATGGCCAACAAATACATGAAGAAATGTTCAACATTCTTGGCAATCAGGAAAATGCAAATCCAAACTACACTGAGATTTCATCTCTCTCCATTTAGAATGGCAGTCATTAAGAATACAAATAATAATAAATGCTGGTGAGGATGTGGGGATAAAGGAACACTTATACACTGTTGGTAGGAGATTGTAAATTGATACAATCATTATGGAGATCAGTATGGAGGATCCTCAAAACACTAGGAATGAATCCCTAGCACCACAAAAACAAACCAAAACCAAAACAAAACACAAGACACAAAAAACAAAAAACAACCAAACAAACAAAATCTAGAAATAGAAGCACCATATGACTCAGCTATACCACTCTTTTGGATAATATCCAAAAGAACTGAAGTCACATGCTATAGTGACGCATGCACACCCGTGTTTATAGCAGCGTAGTTCACAATAGCCAAGTATGGAGCCAACCTAGGTGTCCACATCAACAGATGAATGAAGATAGTGTGATATATATATGCAGTGGAGTTTTACTCAGTCATAAATAAGAACAAAATTATGTCATTTGCAGGAATATGGATGGACCTGGAGAACATCACGCTAAGTGAGATAAACCAGACTCAGAAAATCAAGGGTCACATGTTTTCTCTCATATGTGGAAGCTAGAGAGAAAAAAGAAAAGAAAAGGGACCTCATGAAAATAGAAGAGAGACAGAAAGAGTAGTGGGAAAGGATTGGGGGAGCGAAGAGGGGGGAAAGGGGAGGTGCAAGGAAGGAAACAGACCAAATAATGTTGTGTGCACATATGAATGTATCACTGTGAATCTCGCCATCATGTACACTTACAGTGCATCAATAAAAAAAAAAAATCCAGGTGTTGTGGTGCACACCTGTAATCCCAGTACTTGGGAGGCTGAGACAGGAGGATTGTAGGTTTGAGACTAGCATCAGTAACCTAGCAAGACCCTGTTTCAAGACAAAAAATAAGGAGGGTAGCTCAGAGGTAGAATGACCCTGGGTTCAATCCCCAGTAACGCACGCATGCACGCATGCATGCACGTGTATGCCCTTTGCTGACATGAGAGGTGAAGACACAGTAGTAGGTGTGGGGGGACGAGTGGAAGGGCAGGAACTGGGTCTTGCTTCTTACCTAATCCCACCAGCCAGCACTAGCTCAGGGGACTTTTGTGGCGGGAACTAAATGCATGAGTAGTCCGGGTTGGGAGCGGCTCAAGGAGCGCGTGGCAAAGACTGACAAACACTGGTGGAGCAGCATGACCACCCAGAGGTGGCCACAGGGTTTGGTGAGAAGGAGGACATTGGTAACTATGAAAAGTGGCCTCTGAGGAAGGCTAGGTAAGAGCTGAGGGGAATGGGCGGATGGGAGGATCATATATTTGAGGGGTTTTCAGTAGTAAATGTAAGGAGCGAGGTCAGATCATTGCTAGATAGGCCCTTCGAGAGCTTTAAGGACTTGTGAGGTCCCTGTGTTGGTGCGTGGGGAGGGCAGAAGGAGAGGAGGTGGGTGTGGAGGAAGAAGGTGCCTGGAGGGAAGGAAGAGGCCCTGACTGGCTTCCAGAAGAGGCAGAACTCATAGTTAAAGAGGAGGAGCACCCCTTTGGAGAGAAGAGAGCTCTTTCTTTAGAAACTAGCGACGTGGTGTTGGAGAACACAGCACTGTTCACATCCCCACCATTGCCAGGCCACATGAAGACAGCCCTGTGTGTGCCTGGCTGCTGCTCCCGCTCCCTGCCCTGCCTGGGAGTTCAGGCTTCAGTACAGTGTTAGAAGCATCAGGTTCTCCCTGTCCTCCGTCACGGCCTGAGGAGGCTGGGGCTGCACCTCGAATTTGGAAGCATGTGTGTATCCAGGGCTAGTGGCATGCCTTCATTTTGCCTATGGGGAAACTGAGGCTCAGAGAGGAAAGTGGCTACGGCTTGGTTATGTCCCTTGGTTGCTAGCTAGATGCCTCCAAGTGGCAGGCAGGGAGCGTATGTCTCTTGAATCAATCCAAGAGACAGCTAGTTAGTGGCCGTGATGCGAGAATTCAGATATTCCGATTCCTTGTCACTGTCTTTTCCGTGACACTTCCCAGAGTTCTGCATATTTTTTTTTTTAACCAAAGTCCACATTTCACTGGAGTAGCAAAGAGGAATCTCTTAATGGAATGGATCCACCCAGTAGACTCAGATTCAACTATATTGAGGACTCCTATGTGCCATACCCTAGCCTTGGCACTTCTTCATGCCCACTACTTCTTCCCCTACTTTCTGATTCTTTATTAAAAAATAAAATGTGTGTGTGTGTATAAAATATCTAGATCCCTTCCCCCAATATTGTATCAATTCCAGTGAAAGGCCTTATGCTTAAATAATCGCGTGGAGAGAGAGAGAGAGAGAGAGAGAGAGAGAGAAAGAGAGAATCCCATCCTCCAATTAATGTGAAAGGAGACCAGCTTAGTGGCTTTCAGTCTTTATTTACATTAGAGATTTTGTGGCTTGTTGTTGTTTTTGTTGTTGTTTGCTTCTTGTGGGATAGTCTCCAGTATTCCGATGATCGCTGAAGCCTTGACTTTGCTCTCGCTTCTCCCTGGGTAATTATAGGTTGGCATAATATACCTATTGTTCTGTTCCACAAAGAGGCACTATCATAGCCTGATGGGCAGGGGCTGGAGGGGGGCGCGGGGAGGATCTGGATGGGATCTCTGTGCTGGTGTGCCGCGTGCGTCCTGGACAGCCATGATGCCGCCTCGATTGTTTTTCATATTCCCTTCTTTGGATCCCCGCCCACTCATGCCCTATTTCCCCATTGTTTGTCCCTCATTGTCCTCTTTAAGTTCCTGTTTTTGGCTTCTCTGCACCCTTCCCTTCTGGGGTTATCATCGAGTGCTGGGCACAGTGACTTCAGCCTTCCATGCTGAGCTAGGGTGTTGAAGGAAGTGTTTAAAATTCTTTCAGTGAAGTTATTTGCCTGGTATGACAGGCTCAAGGGCTCGTGTATTGCAGATGACCTCAGGGGTCACCTGGGTCAACCCCTTTCACTAGGCATGTTGTGTTTCCCATTTGAGTTGTTCAGAGACCTTTGCACTACAAAGCTCAGGATATTTTCTGGGACAGATCAGATAACCTAGGCATTCATTCATTCATTCATTCATACATTCATTCACCGTAAGCTCACTGAAGGCTCACTAGGAGGCAAGGTCCCCTGGATTAGATGGTGAATCTATAGCGATTAAGGAAAAAAAGAAAGAAAGAAAAAAAGAAGACACCATTTCTGCCCCTGTGGATCTTCTACTTCCGTTGCCTACTCTGACAGGTGAAAGATTTACAGGTATTAAGTCCCCTTGCCCCTGTGGAATCAGGGCTGGGAGGCATGCTGGGCTTATCTCTTATAGGTACCGGCCGTCATCAGGCAACACATTTGTTTTTGTGTGTGTGTGTGTGTGGTTTTTTTTTTTTTTGTTGCGGTACTGGGGATTGAACGCAGGGGCGTTCTACCTCCGCGCTACACCCCCAGCCCTATTTTTTTTTATGCTTTATTTTGAAACCGGGTCTCATGAAGTTGCGGAGGGCCTCACTAAGGAGAGAGAGAGAGACCGGGAGAGAGAGAGAGAGCGAGCGAGAGCTGAGGCTGGCCGCGAACCCAGATCCTCCGGTCTCCGCCTCCCAAAGTACTGGGATTACAAGCGTGCGCCACCATGCCCGGCTTGTGTGTGTGTTTTGATTTTTTTCGTAGTGAGATTTCTTAGGCTGAGACCTCCTTGGAGGTTCTCATGGTAGCATCTGTCTCTCACTTCCCCATCTTCCCAGACCCTTCTGCACTGCAATGGGTTGTCATGCTTAGAAATGTTTTCGTCTCCAGCCATAGGCACCTTTTTTGACCCAGCACCACTAGCACCTGAATGAGGTGACCACCTATGTCATCATCGACCTCACAGGCCATGGCCCTCATCCATCACCTTGAGACAGAGGGGTGGTGGCAGGTTTCACGGAAGCCAGGGGACACAAAGGCCACTCAGCTGGGGCTCTGTGAGCAAAAGCTTAGAGGAAGAAGATGCCTTTTCCATCCTTGGGAGGGGCCTGCCTCCTGTGCCGCCAGGAAAGGCAAATGTTATACTGAAAAATGGTTTGTTCTTTGGTGTGCACATTCACCTGGGAGTGCTATTTTATCTGTCAGTCTTGCAGTGTGGGTGGGTAAAGAGGAGGTGGGCAGTGGGACAGGGACTCTGTACCTCCACAGGGGTGATAAGGGTAGGAGGTGGTTATGGGTGTCGAGGTCATGAAGGGTGGTTTGAGAAATCCTCATGTCCATGGTATTGAGATGGCCTAGAAGACAGAGGATCAAAGACTTCTGCCATTCGTGGTCTTAGGGGAAATTGCTGTGGCTGAATGGTGCTTGCATGAGCCAAGAGAAAAGAATCGTCTTTGGCTTTGCTTCTCACACAGTCTGTATCTGAAATACATCCTGTAAAATCAACAAATGCATTTTCTTTCTATATATTTTTAAAAGAATCCTATGTTTTTCCTCCTAGAAAATTAAAACAAACACCCAAGACAGAAAATCCTTGGATTCAGGGACAATCAGAGTGTGCCCCAGGCCTGGGGCAGCCTGGGGATGTGTGTGTCTGAGGAGCGTGCTGAAATGGGAGGTTGGGGCTCAGCATCTCTGCCTCCACTCCTGAGCACTGGCGATTCTCTAAAAGCGCAGGGTGTGAGCGCTGGGCAGGGCCCTGGAGATCAGCGGGTGTGAGAGCCAGGGACTCACAGAGCTTAGGAGCCACGAGGGGTCTCACCTTATGGATGAGGAGAGTGACGTCCAGAAGACTCAGTGATGGCTTCAACGTGCAACAGTGACGGAGCAGGATGAGAGCCCGGTGTCCTGGCTCCCAGGTTGTACCTGGTTTATCATGACTCAGCGCTCATGGGTCTTGTGGTCTCTCTCAACTAGGAGCATGTCGAGGGCAGAGACCACAAGTCCCACCTGTTCTGCGGTGTCCTGGGGACCAGTGACAACGCCACATCCCCAGCTGTCCCTCTGCCGGCATCTGCGTGCTGGCACTCGCATACTGCCATTTGTCGGAGCCACTCTCTCTGCTGCTCAGCAGGAACTTATCTTCCAGGCTCAGCCCACCGTTGTGTCTCCTTGGCTCTGAGACCGAGCTACGCTGGAGGTGGATGCCTTGCAGGGGTGGTGTCAGCCCTGAAGGCTGGTCACCTAAGAAGCTGGTAGGGTTGGCCCTCTGCATCTGTGGGTTCTGTGCCCCTGGATTCAACCAACGGTGGATGGAAAATACTCTGAATAAAACAGTTGCATCTGTATGGAACACATACAGACTTCTTCTCTTGGTCTTATTCCCTAAGCAATATAGTATAACAGCTATTTACACAGCACTTACATTGTATTAAGTACTATAAGTAATCTAGAGATGATTTAAGTATATGGGAGGATGTGTGCAGATTCTATGCAAATGCTATACCATTTTATATGAAGGACTTGAACGCCTGTAGATTTGGGGTGTCTGAAGGGGGAGGGGCGCCCTGAAACCAGTCCCCTGTGGATCCTGAGGGTTGACTGTGCTTTTCCCCCCCTTGGCAGCTGCCCTTTTTTGACATCCTTGGAAAATGTGTGTATGCCAATTTATTTTCTTCCACTACTGTATGCCTTCCGTCCCTGCTCATAAGGAGGCATGGGATGCAGATTTGTGTTTTGTGCCTGTGTCCAGGGCGGCATTCCCAAACACGATGGGCTGCACGCAGGTGCCACTCACTATGGGCTGCTTTCCTGATCTGTCCCCACTGGACATCACATACTCAGCAAAGAGACAGTTGAGCCCACCAGGCTATGATGTCGCTCTTTGGCAATCCCCGGGAGGATTCTTTTGCTCAAGGTTTTGCGATGCTTCACAAAGATAACAGAAAGAGAAATGTGATTCACAGAGGAGGGAGCGATATGTAGTTTTCTAAGCAATCGCCTGAGCTGTGAGTGGGCATAACCCAAATGAACAGTTCACAGTGTGGTTCCGGGCGAGTCACCGGTCTCTTCCCTGAGGTGCAGGCGATGTCCTCAGCCAGGGCGCCGTGGCGCAGGCCTCATCTCACTGCTGACCCTGGCCTCTATTGCTACCATGTTCTGTTTTTTTTTCTCAGTTTTTTGAGCAACTTGCTGCCCCTCACCAGCCACCCTGGACTCCTCATATTTGGTTCGTGGCCAGAACCTCCTGGATACATCTGTGGATATCTCCTGACAATTGTTCTGAGTCTAGACACTAACACACAGCACCTGCATCTGCTATAGCTTTTTTTTTTTTTTTTTTTTTTTTTGCAGTACCGGGGATTGAATGCAGGGGCGTTCTACCTCCGCGCTACACCCCCGGCCCTATTTTTTATACTTTATTTTGAAACCAGGTCTCACGAAGTTGCGGAGGGCTTCACTAAGTAGAGAGAGAGAGAGAGAGAGAGAGAGACAGACAGACAGACAGACAGGGAGAGAGAGAGAGAGCGAGCTGAGGCTGGCCGCGAACCCGGATCTTCCGGTCTCTGCCTCCCAAAGTACTGGGATTACAAGCATGCGCCACTACGCCTGGCTGCTATAGCTTTTTATTTATTTTATTTTTTCCGTGGCTGCTGCCCAGATCTGAGTGGATTCTGGGGCTGGAGGAGAGGCTGCTTTCTAGGGCCTGCTGTTCATCTAAGGTAGCGAGTGCCAGGAATGGTTTCTCCCTGTGCTGTATTACTGGTGAGACTGTGTACACTACCCTGGTTTGGGAGGGAGGAGGAAAGCTATGGGCTAAGTACTGCCCAGAAAGTTATCTCCCAGTATTCTGTATTGTATTATTCTGAGGACCAAAGCTACACAGAAGTAGGTCTATGGTTATCTTCTTTCTCATATTATCAAATGGTTCCCTGACTGCAGTAGCCTGAGGTTTTAATTCTTTAATTGTCATGCCTATTTGTGTATAGGTTCAACTTGCAAATACATAACCATTTGCCCGTCTGCCCACCTATTCATCCATCCATTAACTAGTCCATCCATTCACCCATTAAATCATCTGTCCATTCAAGCATCATCTAATAAGGGATGGTAAGCAAGTGTCTAAAGAGACCAGGCAGGTAAGGTAAGTGAGGAAAACAAGCTTGGTAAAGACGATAGGGAGTGGTGGAGACTGTGGTGAGCTGGGTGGACCAGTCTGCTGAGCTTCCACCTACAGCATTTCCTGGCTGAGTTTCCTCTCAGGTTTGATGTCTGACAGCCACAGTGAGCCATCTTAATTTCAAAAGTGTTTGGGTTCGAGTAGCCTAGAGGGGTTTGTATGGGCCCCTGGCCTCTTCCTCAGCTCATGTAGACTCTGTTGGTAAAATTAAACTGTGGAATGTACATGATCCAGGGCTTTTTAAAGTGACAAACGGCAAGAAGCTCAGACTGCGTCAGCACCCAGAGCAATGCATGGGCTCACGTAGCTAAGAGCTCAGGAGTGCATTTGCTTTACCCTTGACCAGGTCAAGGTCAACTTGACACCTCCATCTCCCTCCATCTTTCAACTCCGCTTCCCTTTACGTTGACCTCCTTTGCAGACAGGCCTGCTTCACAGGTGCCTCCCAGCAGTTTCAGGTCCACGGTTTTTATCTGCTTTTCTATACCAAGAGAAAGAAAAAAGTGCCTCTTTCCGCCAGCAGTTCCAGGATTGTCTCTGATTTCCTTGCCCCAGACCACACGTTGGCCCTTGAACTGGTCACAGAGGCCTGGGGAAGTGGCTTCTCACTGGACAGGGCTGGTCACAAGCCTGCCTCTGAAGCTGGGGTAGAATGGGGTGGATTTGGTATAACTGATGGTGAGGGAGAGGTGTTTCCTGTGCTTGGCTTGTATCTGTTAGTTGTACCGCTTACCAAGACACCCACAAAGTGTAGTGGCTTCAGACAGTAGCCATTTATTTTGCTTACTATTCTGTGGGTTGGCGACTGGACCTGGACTCAGCGGGGTGGTTCTTCTGATCCTTACGCAGGTGTATGCAGTCAGCTGCTGGGCAGGTTGATGCCGACTGGTCTAGAATAGCTTCCCCTGGAACAGCTTGCCTCTGCTCCACGTCTCTGCTCATTCTCCAGCAGGCTAGTCCCCCCTTGTTCTCATGCCAAGCCGGCAGGCAGGCTCCAGGAGAGCAGGGTGGAAGCTTCCAGGCTTCTTGAGGCCTCGGCTTGGATTTGGTATAACCTAACTTCTGCTCTATTGCATTGGCCAAAACAAGAGGGTGAGTGCACCCTGGTACTCTGCAGCCCAGGAAGGCAGTTACTGAGTCTCCTGCCCATGTGTAGGGCTTAGTCCTGTCCCTCCAGGCCTTGCTCCTCTTGTTACTTCTCTCTCTTTCTCTCTCTCTCTCTCTCTTTTTTTTTTTTTTTTGCGGTACTGGGATTGAACCCAGGGGAATTCTACCTCTGAGCTACACCCAAGTCCTATTTTTTTTTATTCTTTATTTTGAAACAGGGTCTCACTAAGTTGCGGAGGGCCTCACTAAGTAGCTGAGGCTGGCCGCGAACCCAGATCCTCCGGTCTCAGCCTCCCAAGTACTGGGATTACAAGCGTGCGCCACCACATCCAGCTCTCTTGTCACTTCTCTGTGCCCCACCTTACACCTCCGGGAGATCTGCCTCTCTCCTTCTTCCTTTTCTCCAGATCTCCCTACCTTGTGGGTTTCACTGTCATAAAGCCTTCTGGGGTGATTCCAGACTCAGCTGAACCCTCAATTCTTTTTATTGGCAGTAATACTTATAGCTTGCTCTTACCATTTGCAGGGTACTTGAGTCAGAGCTGAAGATGCCCCAAATACCCCTGCCCTCAAAAGGCCTACTTTCCAGGAAAATGGGAATAATAAACAGAGCTGACCTCAATGAGTTGTTAGGATTAAACACATTAATACACATGTAATACTTTGCTTGGCATCTGAGTCATAGTATATGCTCTATAAATTGAACATAACAAGAGTTTCATGTGATGTTTAACCCATGCTCTATTCTCGAGGCAAATTTTCCTGTCTCCTTTTACAGATGAGAAAACAGTTTCTCAGCTACATTATGTAATTTCCTAAAGTCACCCCACTAATTAGCAGAATATCTGGGATCCAAATTTTAATATCTATTTTTATTTTATTTATTTTTTTGGTACTGGAGGTTGAACCAGAGGCATTCTACTATTATCTACTTTTAAATGTCACCTGAGATACTTCAATGATGGAATCAAATGACTCATGATGTTGTAGTAAGATAAAATTCTTGTTCCTTTGCTCCCTGCCTCAGTTTGCTTATCTACATAATGGGAAGGCAGAAAGATTCATGATGGGAATTGTTAGCTGTAACCTGTAGCTCAAATTTATCATAATACAATTAAGAATACTATGCAATTGTTAGAGCAAGACATACAGAGGAATAGAGTCTGAGTCTGCGGAAGAGAAGAATGCTTGGGACTCACCTTGTCTTTTTCTTCTGCAGAAAGTAATCTGAGATTCCTGTTTCTGGACCATGTCTTGGCTGGGAAAATTTGATCCTATCACTAGGTCTTTGGATGCCTGTGCTGGGACTCCTCAGACCTCAGCATGAAAGGGTCAGTCTGCATTGGGCCAAACAGCCCTTCTGGTTCCTAGGGCTTGACAGGGCCCAGTGGTATTTGCTGACAGCCAAGTAGATCATGTCAAGCAGGTTGATTTAGGGATGGGGCCTGACAGAGCAGAGCAATACACTAACAGGAGCAGTGGGTGCTTCATTAGTTACCCCTTACTAAGCACTTACCAGATGTCAGGCACAGAGTGAAGGATTCCATGTGCATTTTATTCTTTATTCCTTATGCTACCAGGACCCTGCAAAGTTAGTACTTCTAGTTGGAGAAATGGAAGCTCACACAGGTACTAAGTGGTGGCGCTGAGATTTGAACCCAGAGCTGCATGGCTCCAAAGCCAGCACTCTTAGGCACTATGTGCTTTATACTTTAAATTTTTGTCACAAAGCAGGACTGCTTCAAAATCCTTGAGCTTAGATCAGAATGAGACTCCCCTCAATTCCTCACCATCGATCTAGCAGTGTTCAAGTGTCTTTTGCAGCAGAACCCACTCTGTAGATAGAAGGCCCCCAAAGATGCCCACATCCTAATCCTTGGAAACGATGAATTACCCACGTGGTGAAAAGGCTTTTTCAGATGTGATTAAGTGAAGGATTTGGAGATGGGGAGATGAGCCTGGATTATGTGGGTGACCAGTGTCATCACAAGGGTCCTGTAAGAGGGAGGCCGTAGGTCCAGAGTCAGAGCCACACCCTTGGAGCCACTGAGAAACACAGGCAGCCTCTGGAAGCTGGGAGAGGCAAAGGAGCAGCTTCTCCCTGAGAGCTTCCAGAAGGAATGCAGCCCTGCAAGACCTGATCTTAGCCCTGTACGACTCGTTTGGGGTTTCTGACCTCCAGAACTGTAAGCTAATAAATTTGTGTTGTCTCAAGCCATTACGCTTGGGGTAATTTGTTACACCTATAAGAAACCAATACACCTTTCCACGTGAACTGTTGAATACTCCAAACTTTCAACCTGCAAAGACTCCTCCTTCATGACCCAGTGGCCTCCAAGCAAGGGCAATGGTGTCCTTGGCTCACTTCTGGGAGGATCTGGGCTGAGTTAGGTTTCCCTCAGTGGGGATGGTTTTGTGCTGAATCATCCAGTCACCTGAGGCTCTGCTTCTGACCCCTGACCCTCCTGGCTGGACAGACGGCCAATTGGCTGGGATGGCAGTATGTGTGTGTGTGTGGGGGCAATCTGAACCAATGGCATTGAATGCTTTTATTTTTTAATACATCTGCTTCTGTTTGTGGATAGAGAGACCCCTGGAGCAGACAGTACTGTCAGAATTAACTCATGAGCTGCCGTTTTCTGCCACAGGTGGCGGCAATGAGTGGAAGGTGGGACCCCAGGCCTTCGCTCCCAGTGAGCTCCTCTTGTTTGCCCTTGTCAGTGAGCCTAGGAGGAGGGTTCTGTGATCATCCCCATCTTACAGATGAGGAAAGCGAGGCTTGCAGAGGTCGATGGGTCAGATAGTAAATGAGGAGCCAGGACTCAAACCTGGCCTCCCAATGCCGGCGCCCCAGCCCTTCTCTGAAGTGCTTTGCTGTTGTCCCCACGGGCTGGAGTAGCATGAATAGGCGCTCTGTAAACGTTTCCTGGCTAGATGAGTGAATGACTCTGAGGCCAGGAGCAGCCATATGAACCCCCATCCAGATGTGGCAAGGTGGCCAGTAAGGCATTGATCCCTGCGGGTGCAAAGATCTCCTGGCACTTGCTGCGCTACCCAGCGCCCCACATCTGGACTCATGGGCAGGTCCAGCTGCATTCTTTTTTTTTTTTTTTGGTGGTACTGGGGGATTGATCTCAGGGGGATTCTACTCTGAGCTACACCCCCAGCCCTATTTTATTTTTTATTTTGAAACAGAGCCTCACTAAGTTGCTGGGGCTGGCGGTGAACCTGTGATCCTCCTGTCTCGGCCTTCCAAGTCCTGGGATTACAAGTGTGCGCCACCACGCCCGGCTTGCATTCTTGTTGAATTTGCCTGCATCCTCCTTGCCATGATGTGTAGGTGATGCATGTGTGTGGGGGAGGGTGAGAGGCTCTCAATGTGTCCCTTTCCCCTGGGGCCTCCCTCGCCCCATCTTTGGATGCTTTAAAGAACTCACCTTGGATAGATGTTGGGTGCAGGCTTGTTCCTTTCCTCTCTTCCTCCCTGGATATGGAAGAGAGTTGCGGGGAGAGTGTGAGGATGGAGATAAAATTAGTGTGAAGCTGCAGGGGGAGCCCATATGGCCTTTGCCCGCCTGGAGATCACCAGCGTCGTTACCGCACTGGCAGATCGTGCGGCTGTTTCCTGCCGTTTGCTTGCCTTCATGTCTTGCTTTTGCAATGAGAATTTACCACCGATGAGCCTCGTGCCATATGATGAATAGAAAGCAAGCGACCTCAGCCGTCTCCTCCCTCCCTCTGTCCCTCTGTCCCCAGGAGCGTCTTGTCAGCTCTCGTGATCTTCCTCACCCAGCCAGTCCGTATGGGACGATGCCGCCTTATTAAATTGCCTCGTGGCGGCCGTGTGACACTTTTGGTTTCCCTCCTCCTGAAATCGCCCTCAAGTTATGACTTCATTTGCAGCGGTGGTCAGAGCAGGGCAATTCTATTGATTTTCCTTCTTTTGTTCTTGGTTCCTCTATAAATTAATTGGGTCTAACCATGTTCGCCATCCTGTGTTTGGGGGAAAGGATTCAACTTTCGGTGCTTAAGGGGAGGGAAAGAGGGTTTTCGATTGGAGCGTTCAGATTCCAGCAGTGCTGAGACTTTAGGCTGACACCAAGTTCTGTTTCAGTGGTGTTTTGTTTTTCATTCTTTTTGTGTGTGTGTGTAGTACTGGGGATTAAACCCAGGGGCATTCTACCTCTGAGCTATATCCCCAGCCCTATTTTTTATTCTTTATTTTGAAACAGGGTCTCACTAAGTTGCGGAGGGCCTCACTAAGTTGCTGAGGGTAGCCTCAAACCTGCGATCCTCCTGTCTCAGCCTCCCAAGTACTGGGATTACAAACGTGCACTACCATGCCCGGCTCTTGTTTTTCATTCTAAAGAACGTTCCCTGCTCCAAATGTTTTCCCTATAGCCTTTCCAATGCTGCAGGAGTGATTCCTTCATGGAATTCTCGTTGGTGATTTGAGATTTGGAGGGATTTGGGGATAGGAGGTTCAGGGCAGCTCTGGGGACTTGGCACCATCTCACACGGGGTCACTGGAAATGGGCTTTGCTGATTTGGGCTTGTGCTGCCTGCACACAGCACACAGGGCCACACTGGGTCTGTAGGAGCAGGCACCCTGCTGCGGGGTCTCGGGAGGGCTTGCTTTCCCTGGGGAGCCAGAGCCAGCTAGCAGTCATGTGGTCCAAGGTCAGGAGTTTGTGCTGAGCTGGGTTTTCCAGGAGCCCCTGAGAGCCAGAGCTGAAGTATGGGCTATTTTGGGCTGTGTGGTGGCAGTTGTGTGCTGTGGTGTGTGTGTGCATGCATGTCTATACACCTGTTCACAAGTGCCTCTGAGGACCACTTCCAGCACTAGAAATGTCCTGTTTTTGCCACTTCCTTCTAAAAGAGAAAAGGCAAAGGCCGTTGGTCCAAAATAAGAAAGTTAGAAGAAAGTGTGGAAGGCTCCCTGCAGCCTAGAGAGTCGCACTGTCCAAGGAGCGTGGCGTTGTTTGGCCACAGCGATTGCTGACCGGCTGACATGTCCCTCCGCTCCCTCCCGAGAGCCGGCCTAGAGCCGTGCGCTTGTCCTTGGGCACACATCAACTTTTTAGCAAAGCATGCCGGCAGGCGTGGGCCCCTCCACGTCATGCCCAGGACAGTCACAAGGAAACTCTGAAGGGGAGGGTGAGGGATAGGGTGACACAAAGAGGGAGGAGGTGTCCGGCAGCGGGACCTAGAGCCAGCCTGTGCCAGGTCCCCCCTGCAGCCACAAGCCATTTCCTCAGTTAGAATAATCCTAGTAATTGGGAGGCTGAGACCAGAGGATCCTCATTCACCTCCAGCCTCAGCTACTTAGTGAGACCCTTGGCAACTTAGTGAGACCCTGTTTCAAAATAAAGAATAAAAAATAGGGCTGGGGGTGTAGCTTGGAGGGAGAATGCCCCTGGGTTCAATCCTTAGTACCGAGAAAAAAAAAGAGAGAGAGAGAGAAAATGTGGGCAGGGGAACATACAGGGGGACAGTGTAGAACTCGGGGCTAGGTCAAGGGGAGTGGGCAGGCCAATGGCTGCCACACAGGAGCTGTGACTTCCAGTGGATGGGGGCATCTGTCCCACAGTGATCCAACCAGGAGGGGGTGGGCAGAGATTCCTGTCTCTCTCTTCCTCCCTGCTGATCTGATCCTTGGCTCAGGCCACCGGAAGCAGAGGGCTCCTGGTGGGCAAGGGGCAAGGGGCAAGAGGCTGCACTATGGGGCAGGCTGCCATGGCACTGAGCGGGGAGTATGGTGGGGGAGAGTCGGGGGGTCAGGGGAGAGAGCCAGCACGGAGAGGCGAGGGGGGCAGTGATGGACTCCGAGTGGAGAACGGAGGCTGAGGGCATTTTAGGGGCACGTGGGTAAAGAGTTGAGTTATGAGGGGACCAGCCTGAGGCAATGAAGCTCCGTGGTTAATATCATGGACTCAGGGAGGCAGATGGGGGCGAGATCTCATCCTGTCTTCTATGGTTTTGGGTAAGCTGTATAACCTCTCTGAACCCCAATTTCCTTATCTGTAAAATAGAGACGATAGAGACAATATACTGACCCTCATTGTGGAGTACAATGAGATCCTCCAGTGCTCACCAAGGTGCCTGGTACCCTGTAAAGGCTCAGCAAGTAAGTAAATCACAGATAGAGGGGTTTACATGAAAGAGAGTGTCCAAACGACACTCATTTCATACTTGTGGGGATATATGAATGTATCACTTTGAACCTCACTATGATGTGTAATTACATTGCACTAGGAAAAGTTAATAAAAAAAAGCTATTGTAGAGCAAGATTGGTGTAAATAAGTGGGTAGATCAGCAAAATTAACTGGAGAGGCATCCTGGTGTGGGGTTGTCCAGTGCCCAGAACTTGGGATAAGACCACCTGGTTTAAATCCTGACCTGCCACCTACTAAGTGCCCTTGGCCTGTGGCTCCAGTTCTCGGGGCCCTGGTGTCCTCATCTGTGTGGCAGGGCACAGTGACAGCACATTTCCTGGGACAGTCGTGAAGACGAAATGCCTTCCTGTTCCCTGCACTTGGGTTGGTGCGGGCCCACAGTAGGGCGCCTGGGTGTCGTGGTTGTTGCTAAGGGTCAGCAGCGGATGTGTCCCTGATACAGAGAGACGTGAGCTGGGACTCTGTTCCCCAGGAGCTCACAGCCAGGCCCAGGATGTGCATTTAAAGAGGTCCCAGCCACCCAAGGCCACATGGCTATGTATTGAAATAGTCAGAGGCATCCTCGCAGGGCTGGAGTGGTGACTTTGAGGAGGGATGAGAAGACAAGAAAATAAAACCAATGCCACCCTGATCTGACGGCATCCGTCTGGTGAAGACAAAAATCATCAAATCTGTCTGCTCAAAGCATTGCTTCTGCCCTCCCCACACAGCTTCTGGAACAGTCTACACTTGCCCAGGCCCAGCCTCAACTTTGGGGAGGTTCTCGCCTCTCATATCTGTCATTCGCAGACAACTCTTCCCCACCCAACTGCTCTGTGAGTGCCTATGGAGCCCTTAAACCTGTGGGAAGTTGGGGAGACCCTTCTACCCTTGCCGTCCCCCTAGACCAGAGAGGAAAAGACAGGTTAGAAGTGAGAAGTCGGCGGGTAGAGGTCAGGGGCTGCCAAGAGGAGAAGAGCCAGGGAGCTGGGGCACAGGTGGAGGTGGAGGAATTAACTAGAACCCTGTGTGTCTGGCAACTGGCAGATTCTTCGGGTAAGATAAGTGGAACCCTCTGCAAGGTAATTATTAGAGAGCATAAATTCCCCAGATAACCTGTCCTTGGAAGAGATATTGATGGCTGTGGGGCCTGTGCTCGAGGCTGCTCTCCCTCCTGTATTGACTCGGGTCTCCAGGCCTCCCCCTCCCCCTCCTCTTTCTTCTTCATTGCTTCTTCCTCAATCAGCTGCCCTGCCTGTCCCTCCCCCTCCACGGACCACAGCCTCCCGCTCACATGAGCTTTTCTGGAGCTTTCTGTTTGCTTGCCTCCTGGCTCTCTCGGTGACAGAGGTCCAGAACATAGTGGGTGTCCCTTCAGTCCAGGAAGACCGCTGGTCCAGGAGTGGCCTCCATGGGGAGGAGCTTTCTGAGGACAGGAGGCCTTGACTCCGCTTGGTCCAGGACTCTAGAATGCACACTTTCCAAGTGCATGTCAATCAGGGCCAGGCACTGTGAAGTTGGGACTGTACCTTGTCCCAGGAATGGAGAGAATGTAGGTCAGGTACTTAGCACGGGCAGGCAGGTAGTAGGTACCTGTCAGCTCATCTCTCTCCTCTCGTGGTCCTTTTTTTTTTTTTTGCGGTACCGGGGATTAAACCCAGGGGCGTTCTACCTCCGCGCTACACCCCCAGCCCTATTTTTTTTATACTTTATTTTGAAACCGGGTCTCACGAAGTTGCGGAGGGCCTCACTAAGTAGAGAGAGAGAGAGAGAGAGACAGGGAGAGATAGTGAGAGAGAGAGCTGAGGCTGGCTGCGAACCCGGATCCTCCGGTCTCCACCTCCCAAAGTACTGGGATTACAAGTGTGTGCCACCACGCCCGGCTTTCTCATGGTCCTTTCTGAAGCCCTCTTCTCTGTCTGGAGCCTGTGAGCCTCCCAGGGAGCCCACACTTTGGCTGATATTCTCCAAATATTTATTTGCCAAGTATAAGAAGAGACAGAGGGCTGCGCGTGTGCAAATGGAGAAGTAGGGCCACCAGAGGCAGCCTGTCCTATCTTGCTCCGAACCGTTTGGTTCTGGCCCCAGACTTGTGCCCTGACTCTTGACCAAACTGGACCCGCCTTCCTCAGAAGCCCACTTACTGCCTTCACTGCCCAGGTCTGCGCGTGTGTCACCTCCCTCTGACTCCAAACAGCTTACCAAGGGGGTGACCTTATCATTTATCAGCCAGGCAAGGGCACTTTGGTGAGGGAATATTTTGGTGCAGTAATAATTACACTGGCACTTTGTTGTGAACCATGACTCTTCAACGCAAACCGAGTCCTATTCATGAAAGTTCTCACCTGAGGTGACGCCGAGACATACCAGCTCTCCAGCTGGTTCCATTGTGGTGATGGCTCAGTGCGACTTAGAGACCGGCCCTGGGCACACGCCTGCCGCCAGCCTCGCCCCTCAGTTTGGCTCTGCCCATATTCCTTCCTTTGGAATATGTGAGGATAATTCTCTCCACTTCACAGATGGGAGCCTGGGGCCCAGAGAGGTTGAGACACCCGCTGAACACCCAGAGTGACTAAGTTCTGACTTCGGCCTGGAACCCAGGTCTCTTGTTTGCACGTTGGCCCATCAGGGACAAGCCCTGGTGCTCCAGTCTCTGGGGTGACAGAATGACCTTCACAGGGCATCAGTGGGCTGGATGCTTCTGAGAACCATATTACAGATTCCTTTCCAGAGAGGAAAGGGACGCTAGGCAAGGCAGGGAGGCGCAGGAGGAGAAGGAGCCTGTGCCAGAGCCCCTCATGCCAGGCTTTCCCCGAGAGCTTTATTTGGAGTATGGGGACAGGAGGATTTGGGCAGCACCTCTTTGACAGAGTGCACGGGCTCTCGGAGGACAGGCAGGGAGAGGGCAGGACTCTCAATTCTCCAGCCACCTCAGCGATGGCCTTAAACTCAACGGGAAGAAATTAGGGGCGTGTGACTGTAGGAGGCTTTGTCTTGCCCATTGGCTGACAGCGTTTCCTAAATGAAAAAGGGCTTTCCAGGGAGCCTGGGAAAAAATTAATTTTCAGTGATGAGTTTTGCTTGCTGTACTTAACAATAATTATTAAATAGATAGGGTGAGCTAGTGCTTGTTTTCCTTATTATTAGCTGTATTTATGGGTTTTTATTAAGTTGTACCAAGCTGAGATAATTGTAAAACTATCTGCTTAAGCTGTGTGACTCTTAGGTTTCCTATTTTTTTTTTTTCCATTCCGAAGGTGGAATGTTTTTATTGTTCAAGGCTCAGGCTATCAACTGGGAACCAGCAAACTTTTTCTGTAAAGGTCCAGATGGTAACTATTTCAGGCTTTGCAGGCCCTGTGCTCTGTTGGGACTGCAGTAGTCCCCCCTTATCTTTGGGGGGTTACATTCCAAGACAAGGGGGGTGCCTAGAACTGCAGATAGTACTGAACCCTCTATGTACAATGTTTTTTCTATGCATACATATATACCCATGATAAAGCTTAATTTATAAATTAGGCACAGTAAGAGATTAACTGTAGTAACTAATAATAAAGTAGAATAATTATAGTATATACAGATACCATGCCAGATAACTGAGAGGGTTACTAAGTGTGATGGCTACTAAGCTATTGGCTGGTGGCATATACAGGGGCACATGTGAGACCAAGTGATGACTCATGTCCCAGGCGGACAGAGCAGGTCAGCATGGATTTCATCATGCTACTCAGAATGGTGTGAAATTTAAAACTTATGAGCTATTCATTTTTTGAATTTTCATTGAGTATTTTTGGACCATCATTGACCATGGAAAGCAAAACCACAGATAAGGGGAACTTTTTTTTGGTACTGGGAGTTGAACCTAGGGGTGTTCTACCTCTGAGCTATATATACCCCCACCCCTATTTTATTTTTTATTTTGAAAGAGAGTCTCACTAAGATGCCAAGGGCCTCTCTAAGTTGCCGAGGCTGGCCGTGAACCTGTGATCCTCCTATCTCAGCCTCCTAAGTATTGGGATTACAGGCATGGGCCACCATGTCCAGCTAAAGGGGACTAATGAACTCAGTTCTGCCATTGCAGCAAGAAAGCGGCTACAGACAATACGCGAATGAATGGGCAGGGCTATCTTCTAATAAAACTTTATTGGCAAAAATTTGTGGTGGGCCAGATTTTGGCCCAGAGTCTCTAGCTTGCAGCTACGCAGAGGAACCCTTGAGTCAGGAGTCTGGACTGAGGATCTAGTCCCAGCTTGGCCTCTGTGTGATGGGGAAATCACATCACCTCTTTGATAATAGTTTTTCTTTGCAATAAAACCAGGCATCAGACCAGACAGTCTCTAACATGCGAGGCAGCTTCAGAATGACTCTGTAGTTTATGACAACCTGGTATTTCTCTTTTCCTTCCTCAAGCAGTTGTTCAGAAGCACAGGGCCCCTAGAGTCCAGTGCCCCTTGCTCACACTTAGGATGAATTTGTTTTCTAAACTGCATTTATATTCTAAATGCATTTTGTATTTCTCTGATGGTATCTTTTTAGGAAATACCACCACCAGCCCTTTTCCTGAGTTACTGAGAGGTGGCTCTGTAACAGGCAAGTTTATCTCTGGGCTATGTGGCAATGTGGGAAACTGAGGCCCAAAGATGAGAAACAGCTAAGATTACCCAGCAAATATAGGATGCTCTTAGAGAGAAACCGAGTGCCAAGAAAAGTAGTGTTGTTCAGGTTATTCTAGTTCATTGGTCTGGACTGACAGCTTAACAGTGTCGCGCATATCCCTAGGCAAATCACTTCACTCTGTGTGCCTCAGCTTGCAAATCTATGCAATGGGCAGTGAGGTGATGGTATGGGGTTGTATGAGGACAAAATGTGATAATGTATGTAAAGTGCTAGAACAGTGTCTGGCTCACAGAGTAAGTGCTCAATCAATGTCAGCCGTGCACTGTTATTATCCTTGCCACCATCCTGTCATCCTTCTAAAACTATGTTGGGGTGTCTCTGCTGCATTTTTTTGCGTGTGTGGTACTGAAGATTGCAGCCAAGGACATTCTACCCCGAGCTATACCCCCAGTTCAATTTTATTCTTTTGAAACAGGGTCTCCCTAAGTTGCTGAGGCTGGCCTTCAACCTGTGATCCTCCTGTCTCAGCCTCCCAAGTACTTGGGTTACAGGCATGTGCCACCATGCTTGGCTTCTTTCTCATTTTTATACCAGATACATCTTCAGCTTTTGGATTAGAGACTTGGGCTGAATGCTTTGCTCCTGACCTGGATGTTAAGTGACTCTTGATGAGGTGGAGGCGTTGGGAAAGAAGATGGCGGCAGGAAAAGGCAGGCAAGGGAAGGGAGCCTGGGAACTTGGGAAAATAGGTTCATGAGGAAGGGGGAGTCAGATTCTAAATTCAGCCAAGCTTCCTGATAGTTTTGGGGATCTACAAAAAGTGGAAAGTGGCAGGCCAGAGATGGTTTCCTAATAAGAGCCTACCAAGGGAAATTGGGGCGCTGCTCAACCTGGTGGCAGGTTAAATGAGACCCTGTGGTTCTTTGTTTGGCCGGATGTCCCTGAGAAGGGCGGTCTGGACATGACGGGTGTGCAGGGCATTTGCTTCTGCAGGCTGATTTTAACCAACTCTGACAGGAGGGCAGAGGCCCCCAAGCGAGGTCAGGACCACAAATCCCATCCCAGCAGGTGCCTGATGGGGAGACAGTGCCCTCTGGGTGACCTTCAAGTTCCCATTGATTTCCTGTCAAGCAGTTTCCCCACTCCCAGCCTGCTGCTGCCCCTGGCACTACCCGTGGGCTCAGGGCTCCGCGAGAGGATGTGGATCGGCTCTCTGGGAAGAGCCCAAGGAGAGGTTAATTTGGAGGGAGGTCCTTGAAGGGGAAATGGGACAGGCACACTGGAGACCATCTTTTCCTTTGGCACTGCTAGCTGATGGTGCCAGTATCAGACCTGCGATGTCCCTTTTGGGCACAAATGAGGAGGCAGCCATACAAGTCTCTTTTCCTGTGCTGGGGCCTTTCAGCAGCTCTGACTTCCAGCCGTCTAGAGGGCCAGGCTCCTGCACCATCCATGCTGTCTGTTGCAAGCGGGCCTACCTAGATCTTCTGGTGATTTCTCCAGTATGCCAAAGCATACTGTTGAGCATTTCCTGTATGCCAAAGCCTGTGTGGGGTGCAGGGGATCGCAGGAGACACGGACCCTGCTCTCGTGCAGCTCACGGTCTAGTTGTGTAGAGACAATCAGCATGCAAAGAGAAAAATTGTGAGGGAGGTAAGTGTTATGAAAAAATGAAATAGGATATGAGATAGGAAGAGATAGGACAGGAGTGGGATGAGGTGGACTGCGCTAGATAGGGTAAGTCAAAGAGGAATTCTCTGAGGAGCAGTCGACCAGAAGAAGATCTTGGAGAAGTGTATGCCAGGTAGCTGAGATGGCATGTGAAAAGGTCCTAGGACGAAGTCACCTCAGAATACTAGAGGAACAGACAGCAGTGCGGTGAGGATGGAGCCCAGTGGGCGAGGGGGCCAGGGGGGCAGAGGGGCAGAGGGGCAGGGGCAAGACGAAGCAGGAAAGGTGAGCCCAGCAAGACAGTCTGGGGGCCTATCGTGTGGGAGGGAAGTTGGATTTTATTCCGAATGCAGTGAGAAGATACTGGAAGGATTTAAGGAGGAGAGAATGTCATGGTCCAATTTCTTTTTTTTTTTTTTTGTGGTACCGGGGATTGAACGCAGGGGTGTTCTACCTCCGCGCTACGCCCCCGGCCCTATTTTTATACTTTATTTTGAAACCGGGTCTCACAAAGTTGCGGAGGGCCT
>PVJS01008020.1:0-11407 GCA_004027185.1 Glis glis | reverse complement strand
CACTTGGGCAGCTGTATAGAAAATTGACTATAGGAGGACTTGTTCTCTGTGGCTGTGTTAAATGCCAGGCCAATATTCCCTTGGCTGGGGAGAGCAGCAGTGAGGCCCATGTATTCCAGCAGCAGAGAAGGGGCTGAAGCTGTTTGAGCATGTTCTCTAATCAATGGTCTGTTTCTGCGGTGATCACACCCAGGGAACAACATCCGGGTGCCCTGCTCATAGCTGAGGTTTCAGACAGGACTCAGTCTAGGAACCGGGGAAACAAAAATTCTTTCTCAATCAATGAAGTTTCTGCGATGGGCGTGTGTTTTCCTTCAAGGTATGATTCACCCTAGATAAAGCAGGATTTTTTTTTTTTTTACTTTTGAAAGTTGGTTGCATTCTATGCATCTTTTAGCCTCCAGAGGAGAGATTTATTTTGTCGTATGTGGATGCCATTTGAAAGGCAAACCTTGGATACAAGAGAAGCTACAGTCTCCTTGCTCCCTGGAGCATCCTCCTGTCCAGCCCCCATCTTTGTTGTTTACTGGAAGGAATCACACGACTTTTCTCTTGCCTCCAGCCTCCTGTCCTTGGCAGCCCCTTGACTCCAACCCTGAGATGTGTATGTCATCAGAACACCCCGTGGCAGCTCAGAAATCATGGCTGGGTTCAGTATAAATTCTGTCTTGCTTAGGCAGCTTTGCATAATAAGTCCCTGGAAAGTCCTCACCAGGGTAGATGCTGGAAAAGGGATTTACTGGGTGTAGATGGCTTGAACGTCAGACCAAGTGGCATTTAAGTCATGATGGGCATTTAGGGTTCAAATGCTTTGTCTGATGTGACTTTCACAAGACATACCTTGACCCCAGTGTGCCCTTCCTAG
Source organism: Glis glis (assembly GCA_004027185.1). Taxonomy (NCBI): domain Eukaryota; kingdom Metazoa; phylum Chordata; class Mammalia; order Rodentia; family Gliridae; genus Glis; species Glis glis. The sequence goes on along the minus strand of PVJS01008020.1, from coordinate 10,542 downwards.
GATATTATGAAAGTCAGAGCTACAGACAGAATGAGTAAGAACATCAGGGTGTTTTCCATACATGTGCCTTGGCCAGGACTCTTGGACATTTTGTTAGGGATGAGGACTTCCAGGGGATTAGTCTGCTACAGGTTAGTGCTGCCAGCTCAATTCATACCAGCTGCCTGAACGTTTTCCAACAGGAACAAAGGCAGCAGAATTAAATGAAGCCAGCTAACTGGCACGCTTGTAATCCCAGTACTTGAGAGGCTGAGACAGGAGGATTGCAGGTTCATAGCGAGTCTCAGCAACTTTGTGAGGCCCTCCACAACTTTGTGAGACTCCGTTTCAAAATAAAAAATAAAATAGGCTGGGAGTGTAGCTCAGACCCCTGGGTTCAATCCCCAGTACCACAAAAACAAAAGAAAACAAAACCAAAAAATCCAACATGGCGGCCAGAGAGCATGACAGGGTTCTGTTGCTCATGCCCTTGTTGTATAAATGAGGGAACTCTCCCTAGAAAGGCGTCTACTATGAGCCTACTATGTCTCAGAGTCACTGGGGGATCTGAGATGTCTGAGTCATATTCCAAACCTCCAGAATCGGAATCTCACAGCTGCCCACTCCCTATTGATTTCTCTCACAAACTCGAGTTCGAGAGCCGTGCCTTGACCATCCTCTTGGAGAGCGGGGTGCTGGCATCTTGACAAGCTCCGAAGGGGGGTTCCTGCATCAGCCCAGGAGGAGGAGGAGCTTGCTCTCCTGGTAGGTCTGATGTCAGCACAGTGTTCAGTGAGCTCCTCGTGAGGCTCAGAGAAGGGGAGCTGGCTGTTTGGTGACATCTTTCAGGGAGGCATGGATTTTGTGGATGGAGAAATAAAAGTCTCGTGAGCTGAAGTGACCTTTTTTAAGGAGATAGGGAAATTCAGTGGGATGTGATCTTGTAGGGTAGCTGTTTTCAGATGTCCAGTCCTGTGCCCCTGAGAAGTAGCCCGATACCTTCAGGCTCACCCCACGCTCACGGAGAAAGCGCGTCCCACACATCTCGACTGTGACGCTTCTATATGCTTCCATTGATTTGCTGGGGGCAGCATGGCGTTTCCATCAGGTGAACCATATTTATCACATGACTGTACATTCCCAGCGCTGTGCGTGGCTGGGGAGCAGGCAGGTTGTAACTCTCAGTCCCTGTCTTGCAGACACCCACAATCTAACTGAGTGGGGAGAGATAAGGAGGGTGGCAGAGAACAGCAAAACTCATGTGAGGCAAATAGGTAGCTCACACAAGGCAGAGAGCAAGTTCTCTTTACAGGGAGAATCTGGGAGGCTTCCTGGAAGAGGCAGAACATCAGCCAGCCTTGAATTGGCTAAGATCAGCCAGGCTGAGGACAGTGGGCAGAGTCTAGGTGGGAGGAAAGACATGATATTTTGTCAGAGTCCAAGAATTGATTGATTGATTGATTCATTCATTCACTCATCATTCAACCCGACGCAGCAGGCTCTGGACTGGGCTTTGGGATAGAGCAGCAAAGGAGCCAGATGTGGTCTCTGCACTCGGGGCAGGCTTTGGGCGGAGGATGCTGGGACCATCGTGCACCAGCCAGTCTGCTCTCTCACGCCTGAGCTTCAGCCTCGGTGACCTGAGATTTGAGTGTGGCTTTTGACAGCTTCAAAGTCACTGCCGCCGTAGCGAGTGTTCCATGGATGTGTGCCACATGGAGAGGACCAGCCCGCTCAGGCAGAATTATTGCCACAAAGTGGCAGAAAATACTGCTCTTTGGGGGAAGAAGAAAGGAATGACTATTGATCGTATGCATTCACGTCTGTGTGCCAAGAGGTTCTAGCTCATTAAATCCCCCGCACACCTGCAGGAGAGGTGATGTTACCCACAGTGCAGGTGGTAGGATTTGGGCTCAGGGAGGGTCAGCACCTTGTGCAGGGTCGTGTGGCCAGGGAGTGGGGGAGCTGGACTCAGACCTGCCTGGTACCCAGCATTTCCACTCCACCCCAGTGTATCTGCTCCCGGGAGCCTTGCAGCCTGGCAGAGGAATTGGGGCATCATCAAGAGCCAACTGGAGTTCTATACAGAGGAGAGAAAGACTGAAGACTGAGTTTGAGGGAGATTTCTTTTTGCCAGAATGGATAAGGGGAGAGCTGGAGTGATTGCAGTCAGGAGACAGCTGCGGTAACCCAGGTGTGGGGTGAGGAGGACAGACCCAGAGAGACTGCAGGCTTGCTCTCATTTCCCCCCTGAAGTTGCAAGCAGACAGCCATGCACACTAAATCACGAGCCTACATGAGCAACAGGCTCTGAAGACATGCATGTCATGTGTGCTTTGTGGCTCTAGTCGAAATGCCTTAGGTGAGTGGGATATGAGCTCTTATCAAGTGCAATGCAACAAAAAGTGTTTGGTACTTACTGTGTGCTAGGCTCTGTGCTGGATGCTGGGCTTTGTCAGTAAAGAGCCTGCACCACACCATGCTATCTGCATGGAAGCTGATGTGTATGGCACCCTGGGGTTGTCCAGTGCCCGTCCTGAGTGACTATGTGCAGCGGCACTGTGGATACGGTCTCTGCCCTCATGGGGTTTATAGTCTCATAGGGAAGATGTATGTTAACCTTTGAATTGAATTGAAGTCAATATTATTAATAGTACTGTTATTGTTGTCTTTCTTGGAAGAAGAGAAGATGGGGGAGGAAGGAGATTGGGATCTCTCTCTTATATCCTCCTTAGCCTTCCCTATCTGGAACATCCAGAGACATTAGTCAGCTCTGGCTACTGTGACAAAAACCATAGACTGGATGGGTTAAACAACATTTATTTCTCATAGTTCTGGCGACTGGGATGTTAAAGTTCAGGGTGGCAGCCTGGTCAGGTTCCTGGTGAGACTTCCTGGGTTGCATATATATGACTGCCTTCTTGTAATAGCCTCACATAGGTAAGAGAGAGAGAGAGAGAGAGAGAGAGAGAGAGGCTCGTGTCTCTTATTATATGAGCCCTTATCCCAGTATGAGGACCGCGTCCTCATCTCCTCATGACCTAATTACCTCCCAAGATTCCATCTTCAAATACTGTCACGTGGGGGTCAGGGTTTCAACATATGAATTTCTTTGTGTGGGTGGCGACCCAGTTCAGTCTATAACAGACATTAACCTTGGTTTTCTTTTCAGGGGCCACTTTAGGGACAGTACAACTTCAAGGAAAATAAAAAGGCTCCCCACCTTGTCAAATGCCGCCCCTCGCTTGCTGGTGATTATAAACATGAAGCCAGAGACATAGCTTTCCATGCCACAGTTAGAGTTCATGTTTAAATGCAGCCAGCAGGAAGTTAGCATGTCGGTGCAGGTGAGCTTCGCTGTGTGTTTGCCGGCAGCTGTGGAAGTGTGGGCAGCTGGGTGAGACAGCAGGAAAACCAGATACCCACAGAGCAGAGGAAGGAGGGACCAAAACCCCTGCCATGGGTCAGGGCTTCTCCTTATCTCTGTTCATGCACACAAATAGCAGGCCGAGGCCCTGTGTTTACAGCAAAGGAGGGCTTGTGGCCATATAGTGGAACAGAGAGAAAAGGACAACTGAGAAATGTCCCTGAGAAATGACAGAACTCGGTGCCAGGTGGGGTGAAGGCAAAGGGGGGGGGTCATGGACCACTCTATGGGCAGGTGGGGAGTAGGGTTGTCCCAGGTGCTCCGCCCCTACTTCTAGAAGAATGGAGGCTCAGGGAGGGAACGGGCCTCTGGCAGAAGACGAGGAGTTTGCTTTTGGACGCGTAGTTGAAGTGTGGCAGGACACCTGTCCTTGGGTCTGAATGTAGAGCCAGGTGCCTGGTTGGACAGTCGGCCCTAAGCGTCATCTCAGTGTGGTAGGCACAGAAGCTGAGCGAGCAGGTGATGTCGCAAGAGCAGGAGGCTGGAAGAAGAGGAGCAGGGGGTCCTGGAGACGGTGTGATAGGCTCTGAAAGTCATATTTGGAGCTTAGTTGGCAGTCATTTGGGAGCCTTATTTTTCTCAGTCTGAGTTGTCTTTGACCCGCTGGAGCCCATGTCCCCATAGATGTGCTCAAGGAAGGTTGCATGAAGGCTTTTTTGTAGGGATGTCCAGATCTCAGCTGGCTGGCTCCCTCACTCCAAGTGAGCCACCCTGGGCCAGGTTAGCTAGAACCAGGCAGCCGATGCTGCTTCAACCAGTAGGCCCTGCACAGCCAGCCATTTGTCTTCCTGGCCGTTCCCATTTCTTTTTTTTTTTTTTTTTTTGCGGTACCAGGGATTGAACGCAGTGGTGTTCTACCTCTGTGCTACGCCCCCGGCCCTATTTTTTTATACTTTATTTTGAAACCGGGTCTCACGAAGTTGCGGAGGGCCTCACTAAGTAGAGAGAGCGAGAGAGAGAGAGAGCAAGTGAGCGAGAGAGAGAGAAAGAGAGAGAGAGAGAGCTGAGGCTGGTCGCGAACCCGGATCCTCCGGTCTCCGCCTCCCAAAGTACTGGGATTACAAGCGTGCGCCACCACGCCCGGCGCCCGTTCCCATTTCTGATTGCAGCCTTGAGTAGCCTGCAGTCAGCTGTCGATGAGGACATCATTCTACCCTGCCTCGTGCCAGCTTCCTCAATCCCAGGACATCGATCATCCCCTGGTCATCTGGCCCCTCGGTTTGGAGCAGACAGGTGCAGACAGGCTGAGGATGGCCCACACCTGACCCAGTCCCAGGGCACGCTGGTCACAACTCCACAAAATGAGTCATTTGCTGTCCCTTGCAACTTTAATGCAAATGTCACTCTGGGGATCCTATCCTTGTGGGATTTTTTTTTCTAGAAATACCATATTGGAAAGGACATTTGTCCCCTCTCCTGTTTAAATTGCTTTCCACGGGTTCGGGAGACCTGGCCATCGATTTTCTTCTAGAGAGTGCAGCAAGCCCTGTGAAGATTTTGGCTAATTAACTTTTGGAGAAGTGCTGCTTGAATTTATCAAGGAGGTTGAAGTCTTTTTTTTCTCCTCCCATATCTTGAAAAAGGCCTTTTCTTAGCTTTTGTTTCCCAACTTCTGCCGACAACTGATGTGTTTGAAAGTGACTTCCCGGGAGACGGTGGTGGGGCCTGTTGGATGTCACCTTTTCGCAGCTTCAGTCTTCAAGACAGTTGTTCCAGTCTGCACAAAGTCTTTTCTGTTTACCCAAGGGAGAAATCATTCACACAAGATAACATTTAAAAATATACATTCCCCCCAGCATGCCCATTACTAATAACATCGTGTGTTATGAAAGTGGAAAGTATTTAAGATGAAATTAATTTTCGTCTAGGGTGCCACTTTGTTTGACTTTCTCGTTCCATTCGGTGTTAGGCACAAATATTGGCCCACCTCTTTTCATTTTTAGTAAGTTCAATTTCTTGTTCCTCTTGTCCAAAGCTGTTGGGTCAAAGCTGTTGAAATCCTATTGTAGCCTGGGTGTGGTGGTGCACGCTTGTAATCCCAGTACTTGAGAGGCTGAGACCAGAGGATCGCAGGTTCATGGCCAGCCTCAGCAACTTAGTGAGGCCCTCTGCAACTTAGTGAGGCCCTGTTTCAAGCTAACTACTAACTAACTAAAAATTGGGCTGGGGGTGTGTAGCTGAGAGGTAGAAGGCCCCTGGGTTTCATCCCCAGTAACACACACACACACACACACCCCACATAGAAATCCTATTGTAGATTTCTTCTGTATTGGTTTCCAGAAGTTTATTTGGAAAACAGAAACACTGTTTTCTTCATTAGATGAGTTTTAGTGGACACTTTTCTGTTTCCTTTTCTTTTTTGGAGGGCCTGATTTTATGGGTTCTTTTTTTTAACTTTTTATTTTCATTTATTGGTGCATTGTAATTATACATTTTGATATAGGTCAGGGTATGAACATCATACATGCACACATTGCACATTTAGCCCTCCCTCCAATCCCACCCTATTCCCTCCCCCTTCCCTCCCTTTATGGGTTCTCTTTTAAACATTTATTTATTTATTTATTTATTGGTATTAGGGGTAGAACCCAGAGACATTCTACCCTTTAGCTACACCCCTAGCCTTTTTATTATTTTTTATTTTGAAACAGGGTCTCCCTAGTTACCTCTCACTGGCCTTAAACCTGCAATCCTCTTGTCTCAGCCTCCCAAGTACTGAGATTACAGGTGGGCACCACCACACCTGGATGTTTTTTTTTTTTTTTGCGGTACCAGGGATTGAACTCAGGGGCATTCTACCTCTGAGCTATACCCCCAGCCCTATTTTTTATTCTTTATTTTGAAACGGGGTCTCACTCAGTTGTGGAGGGCCTCACTAAGTAGCTGAGATGGGCCGCGAACCTGTGATCCTCCTGTCTCAGCCTCCCAAGTACTGGGATTACAAGCATGTGCCACCACGCCTGACTTGGGTTCTTTTTTAAAAGCAGATTTTCTGAGCTTAATATTTTTTTTGGTGGTCTGTCAAAGGATCATGGGAACCTCCCCATCCTGTGTTCTCGGTGTGGCCTGGCTGGTGTGGCTGGCCGCTGTTTTGTGGAGGGCTGCCAGAGCATCCAGGAAGCCCTGGACAGGCCGTGCTGTCTCGCCTGGGCAGGGCTGCCTGTGAAGGTTCTGTTCTACTGAGCTACGCTGCCTTCGCAGAAGGAGGCGTTCAAGCTGGTGTGACATAAACGCTTTGTTGAAAAGAGTTTTTCATTTTTGATCACTCTTATGATCCTTGGTATCAACTTTGATTACATCAGCTTGTGTGCCCTTCCAATTTTATAGCTTCTTAATGGGTTTCATCTCCCCTCCCCAATTTGTTTCCAGCTGTGTGACCATTAGACTTTGATGATAGTTTGGTTTTGTGACACTTTCTGAGCATACTGTCCCTTCTGTGTGAGTGTGAAGATCTGCAGAGTTGAAGAAGCAAAGTTTTTTAAAAGAATTTATTCATTCACATGCTTGTCAACAATTACTTCCCAAATGTCGCTTCAGACGCTTCCATGGTCATAATCTTCTATCATAAGATATGTGCTCTAAACTCCTTGGTATAATCTGACCCATTGACTTTTAAAAAAATAATGTAGAAAAAAGTCTGTTTAAAACTTTGCTTTCTAGTGAGTGGTGGTGGGATGTACAGTAATCGGAACCCTGTGCACAGTTGGTGGGAATGTAAATTGGTGTAGCCACTGTGAAAAAGAGTATAGTAGTTCTTAAAAAAATTAAAACTAGAATCACCATATGACCCAGAAATTCTACTCCCATACCCAAAAGAATTGAAAGCAGGGGCTTGAAGAGATATTTGTACATCTATGTTCATAGCAACGCCATCACAATAGCTAAAACATGGAAGCAACCCAGGTGTCCATTGACTGATGAATGGGGAGGTAAAATTGGGCAAACGCATACAGTGGATTCAGCCTTCAAAAGGAAGAACATTTTGACGTAGGTTACAACATGGATGAACCTTGAAGACATTATGCCAAGTGAAATATGCCAGTCTCAAAAAGACAAATACTGTATCTATCTTATGTATACCACTTGCATGAATTACTTAGAATACTCAAAATATCATAGAGACAGAAAGTAGGATGGTGGTTGCCGGGGCTGGGGAAGGGGAAGAAAGGGAGTTATCATTTAATGGGAGTAAAATTTCAGTTTTGCAAAATGAAAAAAGTTCTGGGGCTGAATGGTGGCGATGGTTGAGCCACAGTATGAATGCACTTGATACCACTGATTTATATGCTTAAAAATGGTTAAGATGGTGAATTTTATGTGTATTGGACCACAATTTTAAAAACTGAAAAGAAAAAAAATGTGTTAGTCAGCTTTTCATCACTGTGACAAAATCCCTGGAAAAATCATCTTAGAGGAGGAAAGATTTATTTTGACTCATAATTTCAGAGGTTGCAGTCCATGGTTGGCTGGCTCCATTATTTCTGAGCCTGTGGTGTGACAGGACATCGTGGCAGAAGGGTGTGGCAGAACAAAACAGCTCACCTCATGGCAGCCAGGAAGCAGAGCGGGGGGGGGGGAGAATGAGTCCCCCCTGACCCATTTCCTCCAAACAGGCCCCATCCCCGACAGTTTCCAGCACATCTCAATGATGCCATCAAATCCCGAATCTATCAATGGATGAATACACTGATGAGATTAGAGCCCTCCTGATCTAATCTCTTCCCAAAGCCCCAGCTCTGAGCACTGCTGCACAGGGACCAAGCCTTCTGCACAGGAGCCTTTGGGGGAGGTTCCAGATCCAAAGTATAACATCCGCCAACTTTGCTTCCTTTATTTCTTCAAAGATTTCAGTTAAAAATATATTATTTTTAACCTAGAGACTTTCCCTTTCAGATTCCGGCTTCCTCAAATCTACAGAGAACCCAAACAAAGGGACATTCATTGTGTTGCTTCCAAATGAGTCCCTTGATTCTCCCTTTGGCCCCTGCAATTCCTGGGGCTCCTCTCCTTCTCTCCCCTTCCCCCCCAAGAGGCTCAAGTTTACTTGGCAGAGGTTATGCTATTACATTTGTATTTCCTTGAACCATTTATTAGCTTCTGCCATGTGCCCATGTCTTGTCTGTTGGGTGTTTATTTGATCTCACTGATTATGGTTTTGCTTTACATTTGATCAATCACATCAGTGTTATTATTTTAGTCTTTGAAAAGGACACTATATTTAAGTTAGTAGCATCACCAGGTGTCCAAGGATACCAAAGACTCAGGAACATAAAATTTACTGTACTTAATTAGATCACCACTCCTGCAAACCAGAAAGGTCTATTTGTGTCTCCAACTCTGGAGGTTGAATTATTTTGCATTCAAGTATGATTTAAAGTGTTTCTTTGGCTTGTTTTCCACCTGAGAAAGTTCTTTTTCTTTAACTGTATGGTTTTATTTATATATTTATTTATTTTTAATTAATTTATTTTTAATATGCTTTTATTGGTGCATATAGTCTCACATCATAATGTAAATCATGTTGACAGTGACATACATGCACACAGCACTTGGTGCCCCCCCCGACTGTCTCCCCATCTCCCCCCTTCCCCATACAGAGTACTGAGATTGACATTGGTATTTTCACATATGTACACAAAGCCTATGGTAGTAATTCTTGGTAGTAATGATCCTCACTCTTCCCCCTCCCCTTCCCCTAGACCACCTTTCTGGCTCCACTGAGGTTTCTCCTCCATTATCTGGAGTCCTTCTGGTATCCCAATTACTCCCTAGCTTGTGTGTATTAGAGAAAACATATGACCCTTCACTTTCTGTGACTGGCTCATCTTACTTAACATAATGTTCTCCAGGTCCTTCCATTTCCTGCAAATGACATAATTTTGTTCTTTATTGCTGAGTAGAATTCCATTGTGTGGATATCCCATAATTTTGTAATCCATTCATCTTTTGATGGACACCTAGGTTAGTTCCATAATTTGGCTATTGTGAACTGTACTGCTATGAACATGGATATGCATATATTACTGTAGTTCTCTGATTTCAGCCCCTTTGGAAAGATACCCAGGAGTGATATAGCCGGATCATATGGTGGATCCATTCCCAGTTTTCTGAGGAATCTCCACACTGATCTCCATAGTGGCTGAACTAATTTGCAATCCCACCAGTAGTGTAGAAAAGTTCCAATTTCCCCACATCCTTGCTAACATTTATTATTTTTTGAGTTCTTGATGATTACCATTCTGATTGGGGTTAGATGGAATCTCAGTGTAGTTTTGATTTGCATCTCTCTGATGGCTAATGATGTTGAATATTTTTTCATGTGTTTATTGGCCATTTGTAGCTCTTCTTTTGTGAAGTGTCTATTTAGTTCAATTGTCAATTTCTTCATTGGGTTATTTGTTTTTTTAGTGTAAAATATTTTAAGTTCGTTGTATATTCTAGATATTAGTCCTCTATCGGAGGGGATAACTGGCAAAAATCTCCCATTCTGTAGGCTTTTTCTTTAGACTTTTGATGGTTTCCTCTGATAAGCAGAAACTTTTTAGTTTATTTATTTAATATTTATTTATTAATTATTTATTAGTTCTTATTTTAATTTCCTGAGACTCGGGGGTCATGTTGAGGAAGTTTCCACCTGTGCCTATATATTGGAGTGTTGGGCTATGCCTTCCTCTAGTAGCTTCAATGTCTCTGGTCTAATTTCCAGGTTTGATCCATCTTGAGTTGACTCTAGTGCAGGGTGAGACATAAGGATTTAGTTCCATTTTTCTACAACTGGATAACTAGTTTTCCTATACCATTTGTTGAAAAGGCTGTCTTTTCTCCAACATATGTATTTGGCATCTTTGTCTAAAATCAATTGGCTATAAGTGTATGGATTTGTTTCTGTATCTTCTATTCTGTTCCATTGGTCTGTGTCTGATTTTGTGCCAATACCATGCTGTTTTTATTACTATAGCTCTGTAGTATAATTTGAAGTCAGGATTGTGATGCCTTCTGCATAGTTCTTATTGCTGAGAATTGCTTTGGCTATTCTAGGTCTTTTGTTTTTCCGTATGAAATTTATGACTGATTTTTCTAGGTCTGTGAAGAATGACATTAATATTTTGGTAGGGATTACATTGACTCTGTAGATC
>PVJS01008019.1:8064-54423 GCA_004027185.1 Glis glis | reverse complement strand
AGAGAGAGAGAGAGGGAGAGAGAGAGAGAGAGGGAGAGAGAGAGAGAGAGAGAGAGCTGAGGCTGGCCGCGAACCCGGATCCTCCGGTCTCTGCCTCCCAAAGTACTGGGATTACAAGCGTGCGCCACCACGCCCGGCTGAGAGTTAGTTTCTTTAAAAGTTGATCTCATAGCTGTTGAGAGTAAAATAGAATTTACCAGAGGCTGGAGAGAGTAGGGAGAGGGAAAGATGGGGAAGGTTGGTCAATGGATACTAAGTTACAGCTAGATAGGAAAATAAGTTCTGGTGTTCTATTGCAGAGTAGGGTGAGTATAGATAATGATAATATATTGTACATTTTTTAAATCTAGAAGAAAAGATAGTGATTGTTTTTACTGCAAAGAAGTGGTGAATGTTTGAGGAGATAGATATGCTTATCCTGATTTGAAATTATACAATGCATAATTTATTGAGACACCACATGATACTCCATAATTATGCATACTTTTTATGTGTCAATTAAAAAATTTTAAAGTTACTTATTTTTAGTGTTTCATTTATTTTTAGCATTATTATTATTGATATTTTTAAATGAATATGCTTAGTATTCTTAAAACTATAAAGAAGTAACTTATTAAAAATACAAAAATTATAAAATATTGAAAATGGGGGAAATAAAATAATATGTCTATGAATGTGTTTGCAATTTTGGATATTAAAGATAGAGATTAAGAGAAAACCCTCAAATGGATGGAATAAAGTCTAGTTTAAACCAGTTAGAGAGAGAATTATGAACTAGAAGATCCTATTGAGAAATTCATTCAAAGGGCAACAGAGAGAGGAAGGAGGAGGAGGAGGAGGAGGAGGAGGAGGAGGAGGAGGAGGAAGAGGAGGAGGAGAACAAAGAACTAATGAACAACCAACCAGGTGAGTCATGAAGAATTAATCTGAGAAGTTCTAATAGTTTCTAGAAAAAGAAAATAGAAGAAATGGCAAATGAGCTATATTGGAAGAGGTAGAAGTTGTGAATCTATAAAATTGAAAAAAAAGACATGAGCCCTCAGATCAAAAGTACATTTTTAAGTACCAAGCAAGATAAGCAAAAATAAATTCATACCTAGAAACATTATAGTGAACCTGCTTAACATAAAGTATAATTTTTCTAATCTCAAAAAGAAGAATAAAACTGATTCTTTTCACTCTTTAAAGAATGAAATTTTTTTACAAAATAATGACCATTATCCTGAAAGTGCCTTAGCAGCCATAAACCAAAAAAGGCAATGAGACAATATATCCAAATGAATAGAACACAAAAAGAAAAATAAAGCAAATCATAATTTTTTAATTCAAAGGACTATTGAAATTTCAAAGACTATAAGATTGAAAAACATGTAGAAACTCAAGAAAGTATTGAATAAAACAATATGGAATAAAACATATTCAGGTATTTACATATATAGGGTGATTGCAATTGTGTTTAACTATTTTTATTCCTTGTTTCTTTCTAGTAAAGATCATACAAATGACTTTTAAATAATTCGGGAATTTGAAGATTTTTTAATAGGGACATCGATCTATCTAGGGAGAAGGAATGAAACAAAGAGTAAAAATGAAACCAAGAATGGGCAAGTCCTCTTAAAGAGTATTAAAATGTTTCCATAATTTCGAGGTCCTAGAACCTGGCCCTGTGGCCTGGATATGTAGAAGGGGGCACTTCTGTGGAACAGATCAGCTACAGAGGTGAAATCTCGGCCATCCAGGAAGGGCTACCAGTGTTTTTATTTCCATTGCTAAAGATTCAAAATGGCATCACCTGTGCCAAAGTTCCACACCACCAAACCAAAACTAACTTGTGATCTGACTTTCTGAGTAATCAGAAGAATAAGAGGTATTCAAATTTCCCAAACAGACCAATCAGTATGACAATGAAATTCCCTTTTCTTAATCCATACATCCTTTAATCCTTACAAAAATAATCTGAAATAATCTGATGTTAAACAATTAGTATTTTTTTCTATTGTTCTATCTCCCTGTCCCTACCTTACCAAAAAAAAAAAAAAAATCAACTTTGAAATGACCAATCTGCTTTTAGTGTCTGCTTTCTTGGGGGCCTTTCTTTGTCTATAAAAACAACCTCTTCTGCTCAGCTTCTTGGAACACTTATTTTATGTTATGAAATGAAATGTTGCACAATTCTAGAATTGCAAAATAAAACCAATTAATATCTTTAAATGGTTGTAAAGTTGTCCTATGACACCATACATCTCAATAATACCAATGGGGACAAAAATCCAGGTAATTTATTATGGAATTAGTATTAAGATTCTCCCTTTTAGCAGGGCATGTTGGCACACAACTGTAATCCCAGTACTTGGGAGACTGAGACAGGAGGATCACAGGTTCAACGACAGCCTCAGCAACATAGCAAGACTCTCAGCAACCTAGTAATATCTTGTTTCAAAGACAAAAAATAAAAAGGGCTGGGGGTGTAACTCAGAGTTAGAATGCCCCTGGGTCCAATCCCCAGTATAAAAAAGAAAGATTCTCCCTCTCACAAAGGAAAGATAAGCCACAGTATCTCAAACTCTTGCTCCTTCCCAAAGGAGTCTGCCTGCCATTGGAGCCTCTCTCTCCCCTACCAGTTTCACTCGAGCTTCCAAACAACCCTAAATGCATCCTCTTCAGTGACCACCTTCCACTAATATAACTTGTCTGGCAGCTCATCCATCCTCTGAAAGCTACTAAAACTGTCTGTGATGACGATCAACTGATTTGGGGGTAAGACACTCCCTACTGAGTAACATACATGCATTTCAAAATAGCTGGGGACAGTGGCTTAAACCAAAGGAATGATCCCAATAGAACGATTAGGCTCTGAGACAATTCTTTTTGGGAAAAATGGGTCTGAACTGTTAATTCACCACCAAGCGATGGTCTTAGCGACCACTGGCTACAACAGCAAGAAATGGGAGTCCACAGTAACCATATAAACATTATCTTCATGCAACCATCCATGTGGGAACCTGCAAAAATCTGGGAGAAACAGTAGATGTTTCCACAGGATGTGAAATGAGAGTTTGAGTCAATTTTATGTAAATCTCAAAATGAAGAAAGACTCTATCACTCCAGGTACATTAAATGAACCAGAGAAGCTGTTCAAGAGAAATGAGAAGCCCCAGGACCCAGAGTACCCTCAGACAAAAAGAGAATAACTCCCCAAAGTCAAACTGGGCCAGGAGTGGTTTCATGCACCTGTAGTCCCAGCTACCTGGGGGTACCGGGGTAGGGTGGGGCTGAAGCTGAAGCTGGAGGATGGCTTGAGACCAGGAGTTAAAGACCAGCCTGGACAACACAGCAAGACCCTGTGTGTGTATATATACATGCATGTGTATACACACACACACACACACACACACACACACACACACGTCAAACTGGAAATATATTTCCTCTTGAAGTGGGATCTACTTATTTTCCAAAAACCACACCGGCTCCAGTTTAAATGTGGTAGGGAGGTGCCAGAATAGCAGAAAACAGAGGTTGACTGTGGCACCTAGAAGTTCCGTTAGCTTTATAAATACAAAGCACAAATTATAACCCAGTTCTACAAGGCCAAAGCCATGGCTCCCACCCTTCCCCCCACACACACTTTCAGTCTTAAACTCTCATTCAATTTTAGCTTCAAAGAGCAGGGGTGGCAATTAAGGTGTCTAATTTCCATGACATGGGAGAACACGAAAGATATGAAGGGAGGAAACAGAATTAATTGTCTTACTGTACTGTTTTTATCTCTGTCATCAAATGCATCATTCAGCCCTGCATTTGTGCTGTGGATTATCTGGGCCGAAGGCATCTCCCGCCTCCCAGTGGATGCCTACCTGATGCCAGCCAGGTCACTACTTACCAGCCCAGTATGCCAAGGAGGGTCCTGGGAGGAAAGACAGAGAAACTGTGAGGTATTGGCAATGTTATTTGCTAATTAGGTGTCACTGTTTTCCTATCCCACTTTAAATTTGTACAGCCTTCGGTGTCATCAGTCACCCTCTCACCAACATGAAACTTAAACAGTTATCATTTGGGAGAGTTGTTGTTATTATTGTTATTGTTGTTGTTATTGTTATTATTCTGTACTGGGGATTGAACCTAGGGACATTCTACTTGGAGCTACACCTCCAGCCTTTTTTATTTTTTGAGACAGGGTCTCTCTAAGTTGCTGAGGTTGGCCTTGCACCTGTGATCCTCCTATCTCAGCCTCCCAATTCCTGGGATTACAGGCATGCACCACTGCACCCAGCTTGGAGGAGTTATTTTTAAGGTTTCAATATTGACAACTCTCTCTTCAGGAACTAAGAAGTTTCTAAGCAATTTTGAAATAAGGCAAAGGGCACAAGTGACACCTGGACTTGGTTTTGATAGGGTTTCTTGGCTTGACATGATCACTTTCAGTGTGCAGGATCAGAAAGATTGCAGGGAAAATAGTATCTCATTTGAGCCTTTTCTAGAAATGTGTTTCCAGGACATTTTTCTTTCTTCTCTCCCAGGTCATAAGAGTTGGACTGGTCCGTGTGATGAGCAGGGCTCGGGCCCAAGCTTTAGGGACACCTGGGGTGTGGGCTGCACAGAAGGCGGAGGATGTGCTGGTGGGGAGTTTGTGAATATGGATGAGGTACAAGTGACATTATCCACCATAGCCATTCAGGTTCCCAAGGAAGAAATTTTACCACGTGTGGATGGTTCACTAGCAAGAGTTAGGAGAAGTGGACTAATGTCCAGTTCAGTGAGCAGATGCTGAATGCACGATACTGGGTGTGAATCCCAGCTCTGCACTGAGTAGCTGTGTTGATCTTAGGCTAAAAAAAAACTTTTTTTTGGTGGTACCCGGAATTGAATCCAGAGGCATTCTACTTCTGGGCTAGTACCCCAGCCCTATTTTTTATTGTTTATTTTGAAACAGGGTCTCACTAAGTTGTGGAGAGCCTAAGTAGCTGAGGCTGGCCACCAACCCGGATCCTCCGGTCTCAGCCACCCAAGTACTGGGATTACAAGCGTGCGCCACCACGCCTGACTTGATCTTAAGTAAATTACTTAACCTCTCTGTGCTTTAGTGCCCACATCTTAAAATGGGAAATAATGACAAGACCTAAAGCAGAAAGTTATGAGTTAATGTTGATAAAATGCTTAAAACAGTACCTGTTCCAAAGACACACACACACACACACACACACACACACACACACACACATCCTTTCCACCTCCCCAAGAGCTAAGGCATGTGGAAGGTGAAGCTGTTATTACCTACACCACCTGTGCCCATGATGTGATCAGTCAGCACATCTATAGACCTCACACACATGGCCTCAGCAAACGGAAACCACAACAGGCCTGCCCCAGCCAGCAGCGATCTGAGGGAACAGCCCTCCATGGTCCCCAGCTCTCCTCACCCATGACAGCATGGGACAGTGACCAGGGCCTGTTGTGTGGCAATGTGGAGGACATGGGTTTGTGGTTAGGCTGGTTAGTCAGGGGCCATTTAGTCAGAGGTGGTCTGCAGGCTAAATGGCAGGCTCAGCTGTCCCCACTTCCACCTCATTCATGACCAGGACGGCTGCCCTCTCAGTGCCAGTGTGGAGAAAATGAGCGGCAGGAAGGGGCAGGCCTGAGTCACAGGATGCCCGGCAGTGGCCTCAGCCAACCCCTGTTCACAGATGAAGACACCGAAACTGAGAGAGCAGCAGCAAAACAGGGCAGGTCTGTGTTTTAGGAGGCCTGGCACCTCTCAAGTTTTTTGGGTGGGGAAATTGCTAAGAAAAAGATTGTGCAATTCAAATACAAAATGCCCCTGGCCACTGCAATGCCGCCCTGCAGGAGGAGTTTGCGATGGAGGATAAAGATGTGGTAGAAAGAGACTTAGCCAACTGTGGTGAAGATACCTCACATATCCATATCTTACCAAATTTTAAGGCATGCAAGTGTGCTGCTAGGGCCCCTCGTAGGGTCTGAAGGGGGATTTGGAAAGGACTCGTGTGAATGGGGAACCCTAAAGCACCAGCTTCGTGATAAATCTGCTGACGGGATTAGCTGAAGGTCCATGGTTGCCAGTAAGCCATGACCACTATGATCTCTGGCCATGGGCTGGTGCGGGAGGGAGGAGTGGTTGGGGAGACGGGGAAGGTAGAAACCGATGCTCTGTAGCAGAAGCAGGCTTTTGGAAGCCCATCAGCTGTTTCCCACAATCCTGAGAATACCAGAAACAGAGACAGATAAGACCAGAGGGAGTATGTATGGAGCAGAAGAGAAAAGCCACAGGGGCCTCTGTGCAGTGGCTTCCTGCAGCTTGCTGGGTGCCGCTGGACAGGCCGGTCTACCCTATTCTGTGCAGCCAGGCCCTGAGGGTGAGATGGCAGAGGAGGAAGACGAGACAGGGGAAGGGCTCCATCCCAGGCCTGCCCTGCTGGCCATCATCTGAGACACCTGGTCTCAGTCATGACACTTCCTTCTCCTCCAACAAAGTCTTCTAGCCTGTGGCATTATGTAATGTGAGCCAAAAGTGAGCAAAACCCACCAAGTGTCAGGCCAGGATTTGCAGAGGGCACACCCACTGGGAGACAGTAGAGGATGCTAGGAGTTTACATAATGAAAAGATTCTTACCAGAGAGCAGGAGGGCTATCACAAAGAAGATGATGTGCAGTCCCATGGTGCTAGATTTAAAAAAGAAAAGACAAAACTTGGTTAGAAAATGAAACTAAAACCAGCATTCACTAAAACAAGACCTAGAAGTGGGTTCCCAGGTGTAGCAGAGACAATGCTATGTGCTCACCAAAGCAATTTCCTTTCCCTCTTAGCTCCACAGATAGATAGACCACATTTCCCAGCCTCCCCTGCAGTTAGCCAGGCCATGTGACTGGATTCTAGCCAATGGAATTGTGGGCAGAAAAGATGGATGTTACTTCCAGACATGGCCACTAAAGCCTCCTCCCTGCTCTCCTGTGCCTTCTTAGATGCAGGGGACCCAGGGGGAGCATCCACGAGTCTAGAAAAATGGCAAAGCCTCACCATGGAAGAGACCTGGTTTGCTGAATAAATTAGTAAAACAGCTCTTTCCCCCTCCCATACCCGATCCAAATCAGACTGACTTCAGCAAAAAAAATAAACTTTTATTGTGCTAGGTAATATAATTGTAGAGATTATTGCCGTAGCTAGCATTGCCTCTTGAAAAACACTGGGCATGATGGGGCATGTAAAGGGTGTTTTTGTTTAAAAATCAACTCTTTGGTTTCCTTGTGGTTTTCAAACTTTAAAGTACATTTAAAAAAACAAAACACCCAGAGAGCACAGTTTCTTGGGCCTTATCAATAGAGAATTTGACTTAAGTAGGTGGGATGAAGTCCATTAATTTTTATGTCTAACATTTTCACAGGCAATGATAATGCTATGGTCCAAGAACCACACTTTGAGAACCACTGCACTAAAACATTCACTTAATCTGCATAGTGGAGCCAAAGAAAATGGCATGTGTTGCTTTATAATCTCTCTCCACTCTCTCTCTCACCCTTTCTCCCTCCTTCTCCATCCGTCCACTTACCCATCTTAGGCCAAAATGGCTACAGAGAGGTTTATACAGAATAAGGGAAGGACCAACATTAGAAACAGGTGGAAAAGCAAACCCAATCCAAGAACATAAAATGGAAACTGGGACAATGCTAGTGCTAAATGCTCACTGTAGAAATCCACCTTATATTGGCTCGTAGCTTCTTAACAGCCAGTGTGAAAAGGAAAACCCACTGGGTGAATTAATTCACAGGACCACGTCACAAGTTGGTTGATAAAAACAAACCAATGCTCAGAAGACACACAACTATTCTTTATCCAATAGCAGAAATGTCTTCTTTGGGGTTTACAGGAAAGTCATTCCTGGTCTTCTGGGCTGTGCTAGACACCCTTCCCCTCTGTTCCCATTGTAACCAGTGCAGGGCTTTGGGCTAAAAGTGTCTGTTATGTTTCTTCCCTTCAAGACTAAAATCTTTCTTTTTAATTAGAAATTTAAATAGATCATACCTGTACATGGTACTAAATTTAAAAGGAAAGGGTGATAAACAGAAAGTTTCTCTCCCAACGCTGATTCCTGGCTACCTAGCTTTCCTCCATAGTTGTAACTGGAATGGGCATTGTTCCTTGTCTTTACTTGGAGTTAACTTAGGCAAAACAAGACAAAATTAAAACATAGACCCATGTTCTCTTCTCATTTTTTCTTTGTGGTACTGGGGATTGAACCCAGGGGCATTCTACCTCTGAGCTCCATCCCTACCTCTATTTTATTTTTTATTTTGAGACAGGGCCTCACTAAGTTGCTGAGGCTGGCCTCTAACCTGTAATTCTCCTGTCTCAGTCTCCCAAGTACTAGGATTACAAGCATGCACCATCATGCCCGGCTCTCATTTTTTTTTTTTTTTTTTGCGGTACCCGGGGTTGAATGCAGGGGCATTCTATCTCCGCGCTATGCCCCCGACCCTATTTTTTATACTTTATTTTGAGACCAGGTCTCACGAAGTTGTGGAGGGCCTCACTAAGTAGAGAGAGAGAGAGAGACAGGGAAAGAAAGAGAGAGGGAGAGAGAGACAGGGGGAGAGAGAGAGAGAGAGAGAGAGAGAGAGCTGAGGCTGGCCGCGAACCCAGATCCTCCGGTCTCCGCCTCCCAAAGTACTGGGATTACAAGCGTGCGCTACCACGCCCAGCCCCAGCTCTCATTTTGTTTTATTTTATTTTATTATTTTATTGTGGTACTGAAGACTGAACCCAGTGGCATTCTACCTCCGAGCTACACCTCTAGACCAGTTTTATTTCTAATTTGGAAACAGAGTCTCACTAGGTTGCTCAGAGTCTCACTAAATTGCCGAGGCTGGCTTCGAACCTGTGATCCTCCTGTCTCAGCCTCCCAAGTACTAGGATTACAGGCATGCCCTACCACGCCCAGCTCTCATTTTATTTTTAAACATGAATTTTATACACAATTTTGCACCATTACCACCACTTTGGAGATTGTTCTATATCTGTATGTAATGAGGGTCTTCATGCTAACAGTTGCTTGTCATTCTACCATAACCTATTGGATGGCAATAATTTATTTTGCCAGTTCCTATTGATGGGCATTTAGATTATTTCCAATTTTTTGTTGCAATGAAAAAAACCCCTTGATTATATGCCATATTGCACCTGTAGGAGTTGGCTATATTCTTTGGAGCAGAATTGTTTAACCAAAGGGCTAAAGGGTAATGCGATTTTAGTTTTCACAGATACTGAAGATTTGTTCTTCCCTAAGATTATGTGTTAATGTTCCTATCAACAAAACACAATAGCACTTATTTTCACCCAGTTTTTTCTAATATAGTGTTTTTCTAACTTGTGATCTTTACCATTAGGGAAAGTTAGACTGGATCTCACTGTAATTTTTAAAATTATGTTTAGTTGCGGTAAGATATACATAACATAAAAATTACCACCTTAATCATTTTTAAATGTACATTTTAAAATGTACATTAAATAGATGCACATTGCTGTGCAACCATTGCCACCATTTGTCTCCAGAAGTTTTTGCATCTTGCAAAACTGAAACTCTGTACCCATTAAACAATGACTCCCCACTCTCCCCTCTCCCGGCCCCTGGAAACCACCATTCCACCTTCTGTCTCCATGAATTTGGCTATTTTAGGCATTAATGGTATCATAGAGTGTTTTTCTTTTCATGACTATTTCACTTAGTATAATGCTTCAAGGTCCATCATGTTGTAGCATGTGTCAGAATGTCTTTCCTTTTTAAGACTGTCTACTAGTCCATTGTATGCGCCTACTACAATTTGTTTATCTGGTCATCTTTTTTTTTTTTTTTTGCAGTACTGGGGATTGAACGCAGGGGCGTTCTACCTCCGCGTTACGCCCCCGGCCTTATTTTTTATACTTTATTTTGAAACCGGGTCTCACGAAGTTGCGGAGGGCCTCACTAAGGAGAGAGAGAGACAGGGAGAGAGAGAGAGAGAGAGAGAAAGAAAGAGAGAGAGAGAGAGCTGAGGCTGGCCGCGAACCCGGATCCTCCGGTCTCTGCTTCCCAAAGTACTGGAATAACAAGCGTGCACCACCACGCCCGGCTATCTGGTCATCTTTTGATGGCCATTTGGTTTCTTCCACCTTTTGGCAATTGTGAATAATGCTGCTATGAACATGGGTGTACAAACATCTCTTCAAGACCCTACTTTCACTTCTTTTAGATAAAAACCCAGAAGTAGAATTGTTATATCATTCGGAAATTCTATTTTTAAGATTTTGAGGAACCACTATACTGTTTCCCATGGCCACTACACCATCAACAGTGCATGAGAGTTCTACTTCGTCCACGTTCTTTCCAACACTTTTCTGCTTTTTAAAAAATAGTAGCCATCCTAATAAGTGTAGAGTGGTTTTCACTGTCAATTTGTGTGTGTGTGTGTGTGTATGTGTGTGCGCGCGCGTGTGTGTGTGTATGTGTGGTACTGGGGATTGAACCCAGGGGCATTCTACCCCCAGACCTTTTTATTTTTTGTGTTGAAACAGGGTCTTGCTATGTTACTGAAAGTCTCGCTATGTTACTGAGGCTGTCCTTGAATCTGAGATCCTCCTGTCTCAGCTTCCCAAGTACTGGGATTACTGGTGTGTGCCACCATGCCCAACATCACTGGCATTTAAAATTAATCTCTCTTATGAATCTGAGCATCTTTTCAAATGTTTAAGAGTATTTCCCATTCAATGTACTGTCTATACATTTCTTTTGCCTATTTTTGAGTCTTTGGCATTTTTCTCATTTTTCTTATTGATTTGTAGCTCTCTTACATAAAGAAAATTAGCACTTTATGACAATGTTGCAAATGTATTCAGTTGCTGAAATGGATAGTAGGTGTTTAGTATATGAACTGAATGGCTGCTTTCCAATATCTCCCTCCTTCCCTTCCAGTAATTTTTTTTTTTTTTTTTTGCGGTACTAGGGATTGAACCCAGGGGCGTTCTACCTCTGAGCTACA
Organism: Glis glis; assembly: GCA_004027185.1. NCBI lineage: Eukaryota > Metazoa > Chordata > Mammalia > Rodentia > Gliridae > Glis > Glis glis. The sequence continues at coordinate 43,398 of PVJS01008019.1, read as the reverse complement.
TCCCCGGCCCTATTTTTTATACTTTATTTTGAAACCGGGTCTCACGAAGTTGCGGAGGGCCTCACTAAGTAGAGAGAGAGAGAGAGAGGGAGAGAGAGCGAGAGCTGAGGCTGGCCGCGAACCCGGATCCTCCGGTCTCTGCCTCCCAAAGTACTGGGATTACAAGCGTGCGCCACCACACCCGGCCCCTTCCAGTAATTTTAATGGGGTTTTGGAGTTTGGTATTATCTGTTGAGCTAAAGCTGACTCCATTGAAGGACAGACCCTGTGAGATTGACTCCTGTGTACCTCCTCATCTAAATCACTATCAGGATCCTATTTAGCATAGAATCCAAGGACTGGGGCCCCTGTGTATCTGAATTCCCACCTAAATACAGGAATCCTTCATTGTTTGCAAATTAAAAATCAGTATGCTTTACCTAACCAAGACTTTTTTTTTCTGGGGTGACATGTCAAACCAGGATAAAAAATCAAATTGTATGTTGCCGTAAATTAATAAATCATCTTTAATTCAAATAATTACATGAAATAAGTCTGGGAAATCTTGGACAAATGGTCCCTGTAATTCACATGGGGGTGGGGGGAGGGGCAGCCAGCTCTGACAGGAAGTCAGGATCATTTTGGACTTCTCTATTTGGAAACTCTCTCTTCCCCTGGATAGAGACTGCCTTTCCTCTACTTCCTCTCACTGATACTGGCTTCATCTCTGAAACTACCCAGATTAAGCCTAACACACTCCTGCCAAAGCCCTTCAAAGGATCCGGGTCAGCAATCAGGTCCCCCCTCAATATCTGGGCCTGCCCCAGCAGCGACCGTCCTTCCAATGTTCATTTGGAGACTGCACACCATCCCAGAAAACACTTAGGACATTTAGTTGGTCAGTGACCTTATTAAAATATGGAGCTAAAATACCTGAGTTTGACATGATCCTTTTTAAAAATAAAGTATAAATGTCCCGTGTGGAGAAGTTTCTCCACTCTAGCTGTGGTGTGTGTATGTGAGGGCAGGGCCCTGGGGTCGGAAGCCATTTCCTCCGATGTTGTTTGTGCCAAAGAAGGGCAGAAGTGTCAGTGTTCCCCCAGGAATGAACTCCCAACCACAACCACAAGTCATGGCGTTCTCCAGATGCTGGAGAAGTGGAAACTCTCACCCTGGGAGGGAGAGGGCCGAAAGGGGAATGGGGGAGGAAAGAACCTGAGAATTTACAGGGGGATTCTCTGAAAGGAGATTCCTACCTCTCTCTGAAAGGAGATTCTATGAGGAGAATGAGGTGTGTGAGTTGGGCGAACTAGTCAAAAACCTAAAAAGACTACCCTCCCCCCATACACATGTTAGCCAGGGTTCTCTCCAGAAACCAAAGAGCACCTGCCATGGACCACTGCACTTGCTTTATATGTCTAGTCCAACATTGCACATGAGTAAGAGTCGGGTGAACGATCCATTACAACACTGTTCCTCACGACAAGGTGAGGTGATTCGCCCCCACCCAGCTCGTGAATGGTAGAGCCGAGATTTAAACCCATCCAGCCTCACTGACTTCTGTTTGACACTGGTGTAGCTCCTTTAAAAATGCCAGCCAGAGCCTGGTGTGGTGGTGCACGCCTATAATCCCAGTACTTGGGAGGCTGAGACAGGAGGATTGCCTGACAGGAGGTTCAAGGACAGCTTCAGCAACTCAGCATCCTTGTTTTAAAATTAAAGCCGGGCGTGGTGGTGCACGCTTGTAATCCCAGTACTTTGGGAGGCGGAGACCGGAGGATCTGGGTTCACGGCCAGCCTCAGCTCTCTCTCTCTCTCTCCCTGTCTCTCTCTCTCTCCACTTAGTGAGGCCCTCTGCAACTTCATGAGACCCGGTTTCAAAATAAAGTATAAAAAATAGGGCCGGGGGTGTAGTGCGGAGGTAGAACACCTCTGGGTTCAATCCCCGGTACCGCAAAAAAAAAAGAAAAAAAATTAAAAACAATTAAAAAAAAAAGACAAGGGGTGGAACTCGGAGGTAGAATGCCTCTCAGTTCGATCCCTAGTACCAAACACACACACACATGCACACACGCACACACACACACACACACACACACACACACACACAGCCAGCTTCAGGTGTGCTGTGGGAACAAGCAAAAAGGATTTGATTATATCCACTGCTGTCTGGGTAAGAGGGGGCAGCACATCCCAGGGCCAGATGTGGTGGTGGCTCCTGGAATCACAGTGGGACACTCAGGAAGACAGGCTGGGATAGGGGTAGAGGGGCAAAGGGGCCCTTTGCATCATGGGAATTTCTGTCCTGAGCTGTCATTCACTCCACAAATATTGCTTGAGCACTCACTATGTGCCAGGCAGAGACAGGCTTCTCTGCTCTAGCCCTGGACAGGCAATTGGGTTCCTGGGTGGGTCTGGCTTTAGACACACCTAGAAGAGCACTGTGAAAATAAAGAGTATTGGGGCAGAACAGGGAGGGGGATCAAGAAGGAGTATCTTTCGTGTCTCAGGTCTGCAGGCGCATGTGGGAGCTAGTGCAGGGAAGAGGAGACATGTGGTGGTGGTGGCCAGAAATGGGCTGGGATGGGGGATTCGGATCTGATGAAACAGGAAGTGAGAGAGGGGTTCCCAGGTAGAAGCTGGAAGGCAACAGAGAAAAAGATTTCCACTTCACAACTTTTTCTAGAATACCAGTGGTAATCACAGTACCCAGGGAAATGTCGATACATTAGCTGTTGTCTCAGGAAGATTATTCATTTAGAGTCATTCAGGCAAACCGAGTTTACTCAGCATCAGGTTTGTTCTAGAGGTTTTGGAGGATGTAAAGATATGTAGGCCTTGATTCCTCATTCCATACTAGAAAGAAGGATAGTGTCCCCAAATAACTCTAAGTCCAGCTCCAGAACCAGTGTGGAAGGTGGTGACGTGTGCCTCCTCCCAAGCAAAGCGGGGGATGCCACAGCCTCCACGGAGGAAGCACTAGGTCGCCCCACCCTGCAGCACTCAGGGCTGGTCCACTGCTTCTTCCTGTGCGTGCTTGTGGCGGGACGAGCCAGGCTTGCTGGACTGCCACGTTGGCTGGGTGAGGAGAGCGGGACCAGGAGGACCTCCTGCTGCCTGGTCTCAGCTGGCTTCTGGGTGTGGCTTGCTACACTGAAGTTCTCAGAGCTCCAGAACCCGAAGCTATGTTTAGAGCAGCTATTATGATCTTTGAGGCACTGGGAGGAATAGGGCAGGCTTTGTGTGTGTGTGTGTGTGTGTGTGTGTGTGTGTGTGTGGTACTGGGGATTGAACCCAGGGGTAGCCTACTTCTGTGCTATACTCCCAGTCCTTTCAATTTTTTTACTTTTTGAAACAGGGTCTCATTAAATTGCTGAGGGCCTTACTAAGTTGCTGAGGCTGGCCTTGAACCTGCGATCCTCCTGGTTCAGCCTCCCAAGAACTGGGATTACAGGTGTGTGCCACCTTGCCTGACTTATCTGCTTTTTAAAAAAGTTTCTGGGCCGGGCGTGGTGGCACATGCTTGTAATCCCAGTACTTTGGGAGGCGGAGACCGGAGGATCTGGGTTCGCGGCCAGCCTCAGCGCTCTCTCTCTCTTTCTCTCTTTCTCTCTCCCTGTCTCTCTCTACTTAGTGAGGCCCTCCGCAACTTCGTGAGACCCGGTTTCAAAATAAAGTATAAAAAAATGGGGCCGGGGGTGTAGCGCGGAGGTAGAACGCCCCTGGGTTCAATCCCTGGTACCGCAAAAAAAAAAAAAAAAAGTTTCTGAATTGCAAAATAAGAAGGTTGCTGGGAATGGAATGCATGTGAATTTTAATAAAGCTCTGACAGAGTGTCTCATGATATGGATGAGAGCATGGTGGAGAAATGTGTTATCAATGGAATCAACACTAGACAGTTTTGAACCATTCATTCATTCATTTACTGTTCATTTGACAAATGTTTATTGAGCCAGTTTTTGTGTTCAGTGCTGAGAATATAGTGATGAGCAAAACCAGAAACAGCTTGTCTTTGATAATGATCCAGTAATCAAATAAATGAATGCAAAATTATTACTATGATTGTGCTACCAAAGAGAGGTTCCTGGTACTTTGAGAACCTATCACAGGACTAGTTTAAAGTGAGATTTGAAGAATGATGTGGTAGATTAAGATGGACACATATTCTTTGCTACTCATCCCATGAAGAGGTGGACTCTCATCTCCTCTCCTTGAATCCAGGCTGGCCCTTAGTGACATGTTTGACTTTAAGAAATGCAGTCAAAAGCTGGGTATGGTGACACATGCCTGTAATCCCAGTACTTGGTTTTGAGTACTGAGATAGATAGGAGAATCACAGGTTTGCAGCTAGCCTCAGCAACTTAGTGAGACCCCGTTTTGAAATAAAAAAAAAATAAAATAGGGCTGGAGGTGTAGCTCAGAGGTAGAACACCCCCTGGGTTCAATCCCCAGTAACACACACACACACACACACACACACACACACACACCAAGGGGAAAAAAGGCAGTAAAAGAACGGATGTCCTGGGACTTCAGAAGCTAGGTCATAAGAATCTTTGCAACGTCAATCTGTCTCTCTTGGGACATATTTTGGGGATTTGAGCCCACCATGTAAAATGTTCTATTACCCTGACACCACAGTGCTGGAGAGGCCATGTATAGTTTGGGTCAACAGTCCCAGCTGAGCCACGCCCTCCCACCATCTCTGCCAAGCCACCGGATGTGAAGAAAACCTTGGATCCTCCAGATCAGGTGTTAGCAAACCATAGCCATAGCCTGCAGACCAAATATAGTGCCCATCTATTTTTATAAATAAAGTTTTGTTGGAACACAGACAGACCCATTTATTTAATTATAGTCTATCACTCTTTTCACACTACAATGGCAGAGTTGAGTAGCTGGGACAAAGACTACATAGCCCACAAAGCTGAAAGCATTTCCTATCTGGCCTTTTTTAGAAAAAGCTGCCTGACCCCTGCTCTAGATCAGCACTGTCCAATAGGAATACAGTGCAAGCCACAAATGCAAGCCATACTGGAATTTGAAAATTTCTAGTAGCCACTTGAACAACTTAAAAAGAAATAGGTGACATTAATTTTAATACTATATTTAATCCAATATGTCTTAAGATATTATAATCTCGACATGAAATCTAGCTAAAAATTACTAATGCATATTTAAATTCTTTTTTTCTTTGTACTAAATATTCAAAAACCTTGTGGGTATTTTACATTTACAATTAGGATTTCTTGGTCATTTCAAGGATCAATAGTCACTTGTGGCTTGTGAATTAGACAGTGCATCTCTAAACCAACTCATTCTTTAGCTTAATTCCATCAAGTGACCTCGGTTGACATCATGAAGAACAGAAGAACAGAAGAATCACTCCTCAACTTCCTGACCCACAGCACTGCGAGAGGGTAAATATTCATTGTTTTAAGCTGCTACATTTGGGGGCAGTTTGTAATACACCAAAAGGTAAACAGAACAGATTGAATAGGTGCTAAGTAGGTGGAGGGGTGGTGGCTAGGAAGGGTTCTAGGCAAAGGGAATAGCATCTAAATAAGCACTGAGACAGGACGCACAGGAGAGAGGTCTGAAGAGGTAGGCGGGAGCCAGACCACACTGTCTGTTAAAGATTATGGTCTTAATTAAGAAAGCAACGTGAACCACCAAAGAAATTATAGCAGAGAAGTGACATAATCAGGTTTGTATTTAAGTGAAAAAAGATAGCTGTTTGGTCTAGAATGGTACTAGCACAAATGCAGCAAAGTGAGTAGATCAATACATATTTAGGATTATAATCAGCAGGATATAGTGATGGATTAACTATGAGGGATTAGAACAAAGTATTGATTGATTGATTCATTCATTCATTCAACAATTGAGTGCCAAGAATCATTCTTAACAGACTGATACCACAGTGGCCACTGAAGGACTCTCTGCTTTTACATTTTTTCACTTTCACATAGTAAAATTATGAATGAAAGCAACAGAAATCATACTTCTATTTTCAGATAGGCAGATGACACAAAAAAAAGAGCCAAAGGTCTGTCAGCTGGATTAATATTCATAAAGCCTTAAAAAAAGACATTAAACACTGACACAATGAACCTCACAAGGGTAAGTATGAAGATCTATACTTAAAATTTAAAATAACACCTGGGAAAGCAGAATAGGTGGATGCTGGAGAAATAGCTTATCCACAGTAAATATAAAAATCACATTCATGTTAGTGTGATGTGGCTAACCAAACTTAATTCAATCTTTTTTTGGGGGGTGTGCTAGGCAAAAGCTCTACCGCTGAGCCACCCAGCCAGCCCAGTTAATTCAATCGTAGCGTAGAATTTGCTCTCTGTACTCTGTGCTAATCAGACCATATCACTTCTGGTGTCACGTTCAGTGAGGTCTGTTGCAAGTTGAGTGACACTGACAAAACTGGAGCTTATCAAGTGAAAGGGCAGCATGGCTCACTAGGGACTATGAAACGGTGTCAAATGAGGAACAATCGAAAGGGCTGGGGGTAATGAACCTGAAGAAGAGAAGACTGCAAATTCATGAGGGCCATCTGCAGATATTTAAGGGCCTTCCCATGGAAGGGCACATACACTGTCGCTGAAGGACAACAAGTTCCAATAACTGGGAGTCATAGGGAGCCAGATTTCAGCTCCAGATGTTGACAAACTTTTTTTTTTTTCTTTTGGCGGTACTGGGGATTGAACCCAGGGGCATTCTACCTCCGAGCTACACCCCTAGTCTTATTTTTATTCTTTATTTTTGAAACAGGGTCTCACTAAGTTGTGGAGGGCCTCACTAAGTAGCTGAGGCTGGCCAAGAACCTGCGATCCCCGTCTCAGCTTCCCAAGTATTGGGATTACAAGTGTGTGCCACCACGCCCAGCATTGACGAACTTTTAATGGAGTGTTATGACCAGGCACTGGACTGTCCTGTGAAGTAATTAGCTCCCCATTACCAGAACTTCTCAAGAAAAAGTGTGGTAATAATGCAGAAGAGACATTGGTGGGGGAGATATTCTTGAATTGGCTGTGTAATTGACTTCTACAACTTTTAAACAACTTTTAAATGTACCCCTACGGTTCTCATTACATTCCCAGGAAAAAGGAAAAATGAAGGAGGACACCTGGGCACTTCATCTCTCTCTGTCCCCCACAGTTCTTTCCTCTCATTTTAACATGGGAGACAGTCGGGCGCATTTAGAGGATTCCCCTGTCTGGAGAGAGTCTGATGAGCTGACTACAAGTGACCCATGGGTGCAGAAGATATGAAGAATAGCACGCGCTCCTATAGCCTAGGAATTTGGGGAGAGTTTCTGGTATTTGAACCAGCCTTGATGGGTGGCTCAGACTTGGTCTCAGCCTATGCCCTGGTGGCAGGGACAAAGTGAGCCTGGCATGTTAGTGATTTCAGTAGTCAGTTTCTGTTAGAGCAGATGAAGTTTTACCCAGCATTGGTTCTATCTACGTCCACTCATTCTGATACTTCTACTCATGAGCATTCAGCCTGGGGTCACTGCATGTTCAACAGTTTTCCTCTCAACATTTGCTCTCCCCTTTGACATTAGCAACTATTAATTTCTTGGAACTCAATGTGGTAGCCATCTGCTTCAGTCCTTGAAAGGCTCTGAAAGCTTCCAACAACTCTTTTCTAAGACCAAGCATGGAACAGAGTCCTTGTAATGTACAATGCTGTGTCCTGCCCATCCACTGTGCCTCGAAGAACTGCTGCCTCCCGATGAACCCTATTCATTCACTCATTTATTTATTTGGTACTGGGGATTGGACCCAGGGGCATTCTATCTCTGGGCTACACCCCCAGCCCTTTTTGTTTTTCATTCTGAAACAGGGTCTTTCTAAGTTGCTGAGGGTCTTGCTGAGTTGCTGTGGCTGGTCTCGAACCTGAGATCCTCCTATCTCAGCCTCCCAAGTACTGGGATTATAGGCATGTGCCACCATGCCTGGCTCTGATGAACCACTTTTTAAATGTTGATTAAGTTTAACTGGCTGAGTATTTCAACAACATTCTTGATAGACACATCATGCACATGTATAAAGAATATCAGGCATAACCCTGGGTTTGATGCTTTTTATTGGTAAAATATTCTTTGGCGATATTTTCCCTTTTAAAAGTTTTTTATTGGTGCATTGTAATTATACATCATAACGAGGTTCAGAGTGATAGAACATACATGCACACAGCACTTGGTGCGTTTTTAATTGACACATAATAATTAATTGCACATATTTATGGGCTACAGTGTGGTATATTTACACATTTATACAATGCCCTATGATCAGATCAAGGTAACTGGTATAATCATCACCTCAAACTTTTATCATGTCCTTGTGTTGGGAACATTCAAAATCCTTGCTGCTACTACTTTGGCAAGTTTCTGAGATAGAGTCAAATGGAATCATTTTAAGGACATATGGAAATGGAAGAATGACCATGGTCTTTTTATAGGGCAATAGGAAAAACTGACTGGACTGGAGGAGAAGCTGACTTTGCTCAATAACGGGAAATTATTTTTTGTTAAATAGAGCAGAAGAGCTCATCAGGGCCTGGAAAGTCAGATGAGGAGTTTATGTTTGATTGAAAATTAGGAGTTTGGGGTTAATAGTTTGGAAGGCAGTAAGGGCACAGGGATCAAGAAGCTAATACTAAAGGCTCGCGGACCTGGGATGAAGAGGCAGCACCAGCGTAGGAGCAGTGGGCATGACAAGATGAGGGTGAGCGATGCCTGGATGAGAACACAAACGCTCCCTGGTGTCTAGCGGACACAGATGACTGGCACTGGCTACATGTCACCCATCCTAAACTTCAGTTCTCTCAGGCTCCATCACCAGCCATGTCTCTGTCTAGCTCCAGCTGGATCTTCTGTCTGACTCAATTTCTAATCTCTGCTTAGAGCAAATCTCTCTCTGACCCCCACTGGTGGAGAATTTTCTTACCTAACTCTTGGTTTCCTTTCATGAGTTGTTCTTGCCCTCACCCATCTGGGAGCACCGCATTTCCACACAGAGGTGAGGAAAGCAGCATTGAAGACGGTACAGAAGTACAAAGATATGCATGGATACAAAGAGGAAATATCTAAGAAAATTTATAAGGTGCTGAGAGATGCTTTTACTCACTCTCTGATACTGTGGTAAATAAAGTATTAAAATTAAGAATACATTCCCCTTGGCTGGGTGCAGTGGCGCATGCCTGTAATCCCAGTATTTTGGAGTCCAAGACAGGATGATCATAGGTTTGAGGCCAGTCTCAGCAACTTAGAAAGACCCTGTTTCAAAATAAAAAATACAATAGGACTCAGGTGTAGGTTAGAGGTAGAATGTCCCTGGGTTCAATCCCTAGTAACCAAAAAAAAAAAAAAAGGTACATTCCCTTCACTGGTTCAGAAGAAGGGGTGTAGCATGGCGGCAGCGCTTAGATTTTCCTGTCCCCCAACAGCAAGTTTGTGAACAAGACAGATACCCAGTTCTCTTAGCTGTATCTAGAATCAGATCTTTTTGAGTCAAGGCTCACCCCCTTTTCAAACTACAGGTGGTTTACAAAACCACTTTTCCCTTTTTGCCAAAAAGCGCTTAAAGGTAGGCATCGTGCAAAACTTTAAGGTGCCTCTCCAGGTCTGTGCACATCAGCTCAAGGGCTCTGCCTGCGAGAAGAGGTCGACAGAGCTCCTACAAGGCAGCCACGTCCATCCCGGCCCCCTAGGGGAGCCCCTTTCTTGTGTCCTCAAAACCAGAATCATGCTCAAAGAGAAAAAAGCCAAGTGTTTTAAGGGCACAAACGGAGGGACAGCCCCTTCTCCCCATTCTGCCTACCAGCCCTATGCCAGCGCTTGGAATTCCCACATTACTCATTCCTTGGGTTAAGGCATTTTTTTGAAAACCCCCGTTAAAATGTAAATGATAGCTGGAAGGGCGAAATGGTTTGTTGTTGCTTGCTTTTAGCCATTAGGAGTTAAGTTAAAGTTGATTTATCTAAATAAGACATGCAACTCAGAAAAGAATCATATCCCTGAGTGGGGGAGAGCAGATAGATATGGCACGAGACGCTTCCCAGTGGTGAAGTCCCAGGGCCTCAGGGGAGAGTCACAGTCCTGAAGACACGTTTTCTTTCTCTACACACATTCAACGTGGCGTCTACTTCCCAAGCCATAGCCTGGGTGTACTCCAATGTACAGTTCAGAAACAACTCTCTCTAGGAGAATAGGGAAGAGACATGTTTTTTTCTCTCCTTCTATATCCACACAGCCCCAATCTTTTGGTCCAGAGATCCATTAAACTCAACTTTCACTTCTATCTGATTTTTGAAACATGGTGTTTGAGCAGTGATTTTTCTCCTAAGGAGTCTGGCTTGGCTCACCTTTTCATCTTTCATATTTTCTCCCCTCCCACCCTAGCTCAATTTCATAAAATCCAGTCCTCATCTCCACCCAGGATGGGTCATTCAATATCCAGGGATAACAGAGTAACTAAAATACCAAATACAAAGACATAGTAATTAATCAATTAGCACAGTTACATAGAACCATTTCCTTTCCTTCAAAGCACTATTGCTAATAGTCATGTTGATGTGATTATTTAACTTATATTATTTTCCACTGGGCTGGAAACTTCAAGAGCACAGCTTCCCTTGATGTCTTTTAGGCTCCCTGTTAAAAACCCAGTACCTAGGACATAGTAAGTGTTCAATAAGTATACTCTGAATATATGAATAAACAGAGATTCATAAAAGCTTCTGATATACATTGGATGGCTAATGTATAATACAATGGTATTTATACATTAATAAATAACATTAATGGCATCTGCAGACATAATATAGATTTGTGAATCTGAGCACATAAATACAGTCATTTTAGTCCCGAGCCTTAGTCCCAAGATTGAGGTTAGATATAAGAGGAACAGTTCATCTCCTTAGTTATTACAATTTGGGGGGAGTGGGAAGTTCCCTTGGCCCAAAATTATTTTCACCTGTCTCTCCAAAACCATAAATTACTATTAATGGAGGTGATATTTTAAGCCTATTTGCAAATGCAAATGTGCTTACAGTATGTAGACCATGTTAAACCACTGCCTGGTCTCTTTTTTGACCTGAGGATTTCTTTCCAAATGAGCTATTGGTCTGTAATATTGGGATAGGGCAGCTGAATGGGAAGAAACAATGGGGAAGCATTTCCGGAGCAGAGAAGGAAAGCCAAACAGGAAAGCAAAGGCCATTGCAGAGAAGCTGTGGCTACTCCTTCCACCTCTAGATTTCCCACTGGTACAAGGGGCTCGGCAGGGCCAGCAGCCTTGGACAGCTTCTCCTAGAGCAGAGCTGTGTGGAGCCCCAGCACCCCAAGGCCAAGAGCAGCTGCCTGCTTATTGGTAAGTGGCATATCCTCTTTCCTGCCTGTCCTGTCTCTCGACTTACTAAAGCAGATACAGGGATCTGACTGGAAGAGACTCGTTTTCCTAATGTCCCACCTTCAGCGTAGCTAGTCTGTGAATCAAATCTGATGGTCAAAGGTTTTAAGCATGTACTCTGCCCTCCCTCTCACCCATCCCCTTGCCGGCTGTCAGCCCCACCTCTGCATGTCTGCCCCAGGTGCAGCTTGCTCTCACAACACTCTCCCCGGGCACACGGGCTTCAAAACAACATACCTGTCACCAGTGCCCATCTGCCGCAGCTCCCAGAGACCAGACGCATGGGCACAGTGGCATTCCCAAGGAGCACAGGAACAAAGAGTGAAGAATAAACTAAAAGGAGCCTTCGCCAGCTCCCCAGGCCTCCTAAGCTCCTTACAGAGAGAGAAATAATCTCAGGACTGAGGCTCAAACTCAAATAACAGAAAGGGGAACTGACTAGAGAGAAACAGCACTGCACACAGGGCAGTGTGCTTGCGTGGTTCCAGATAACTTCTGCTGGTAGGTGGGCATTTCCACCGATGAGAATGACTATAGATGCACCCTCAGCGGGCGAGAGAGTGTAAAGCCCTGAGGAAACCCCCAAAGACAGCCCCATCCACACACAACACATACCTTCCCTGACAGACAGACAGAGGTTTGGCGTGCAATCCCTAAAGCCCATAGGTAAAGACATGGCTCAGTGCAGCGATGTTCTACTGAGCAGCCACGTGGGCACTGAGTCTCGCTCCACAGAGATGCAGGCGACAGTCCTCAGCCAGAGAGAGCAGAGAGACCTAATCAAAAGTATCCACTCCGTGGATTCTGCTAGGAGCTGATTAGCATATACTGCCTTCATTGTCAAATTATCCTAATCCACTCCTAATTGTCTGAATCTAGAATGCGTCTCTTACCTTGGCCTACTGTTCCTGGAAGTGAGTGGTACTTTCGAGTGAGGGGGCGAGCCACAAGCAGAAGTGGGAAAGGTGTGTGAATGTCCAGTAGGTTTTTCTGAACCCAGGGCTTCAGCAGGAATAAGCTTCATTATATACATATATGGACAGATGGATAGAAATCATTCTGCTCAGGTGCATGGCTCCTTTTTTTGGACCCAATCAAGCACTACAAAGTCCTCTGCTTGGCGCATGTGTGTGTGTGTGTGGGGGGGGGTAGTCTATGTGCCTCTGAGGGCTGCAGTATTTGAACTCAGAAGCAGCGAGGCAGCCTCGCTAAGCTGGACTCCCCTGCTTTCTTAGAGGCTGGCTATGGCCCGCAGGGCTGAAAAAATTAAAAGTAACAACATGAAAGTTTGTTGTTGACTGGGTTGAGGAGGTTCACCCCACAAAAGCAGGTGTTGCTGGGAGAGGAACCCAGGCTGGGAATTGGTGGTCTCAGGTCAAATTCTGGCTTGACCAGAATAACTTGGACCCTGGGCAAGTTGTTGAACATCTTGGAGTGTCAGTCTTCTGGCCTATGGAATGTGACTAGTAATAGCTTTCCTTTCTGCATTGTTATGAAAGACAAGATCTTCTATGCAAATCACCTGGTACAGAGTATGCCACGGAGCTATTTTGTCTTCATTATTACTTCCTTATTTTCTTTTCAGTCTATCCCCAATTCTTTCTTTGCCCTTTTCACAAAGATCTTCCTCCTATCACCAAAGAGGTGATAATGTTCTTCCCAGACGGGTCTGTAAGCCCCTTCACCCTCTGCCCCGGGCCTCTGGAACCCACAGGCTCCTGCCCAGGTCCTGGGTCCTCATTCACTGACTCACCACTTCCCCTCCGGCCACTCTTGTGCGTGTCTTGGAAACTTCATCCTTTATATGGATTGGCCCCACCTGGGGTTTTCCTTTGGATTTTACTATCACAATTTTCTTTTATTTGAAAGGGTCCATGTGGTTTTCTTATTGTAACACATGAAATTACCTACTTATCAGAGCACAGGAGAATTCATTCATCTTTCACTTAATTTTCAAGTGAACTCCTTTTCCTGTACTCAGCAGTCAAAACACAAGATGGGCTAAATTGAAAGTGCTGCTATCAAAAATACTTGGAACAGTATTTCCCAGACTTCAGTCCTTCTAGCCACTTCGCATCTATGTAAAATCTGTACTATTACTTATATAGTATTTTTTCTCTTAACTTACTTTAAGTGAATGTATTTAAAAGAAATCTTTATACTGATGCTAAAAATCTTAGAAAGTTATATCATTTGTCATAAGTAAAAGATGAGTAAAAATAACACATGGCACTGGGTTTGGGAATCACAGAGACCTGTGTTCATAATCTGGCTCCACTACTGATACCCGTGTGTTCTTAGAGAAGTTACTTTAGCTCTCTGAGCCTTGGATTTCTCACGGAAGTAATACTGTCCTAAGTATCTCATTGGCTTGTCATGAAGATTAAAGAGGATATTATCTATCTATCTATCTATCTATCTATCTATCTACCTACCTACCTACCTACCTACCTACCTACCTATCTATCTATCTAGCCTAGCACAGACCCTGGCACATAGGAGGTTCTTTTTTTCTTTTAAAAGGTTGTGCTCGATTCGGCAGCACATATACTAAAATTGGAACGATACAGAGAAGATTAGCATGGCCCCTGTGCAAGGATGACATGCAAATTCGTGAAGCGTTCCATAAAAAAAAAAGGTTGTCTCATTGTTTTTCCTTGTCCATATCCTTTCTCTTATCTACTTCAGTTCCTGTCTAGAGCAGCCTCTTCCTATTCTGTAACCGAGAATATAAAGGGAGTAATGGGAGATGAGAGGCGAGGCAGGAAACAGAAGTAAGGGATGAGGTTGTGCCCTGGAATGCGTTGATTCTGTGATTGAAAGTCACAAGGCTGTGAGAGCCCTCAGAAGTCATCCTTCCATCCTCTGGAGCAAGGTCCACCTCCCTGTGTGTGATCACAGACAGATGCATGTCTAGCCTTTGCTTTCTTACCTGTCATACTGGGAAGCTCACTACCTGATACGAGAGTGATGTAAAACATGTCTCTTTTATAATAATCCCAAATCTACCACTCCTCACTCCCCAGCTCTTTAAGTACCATCTAGGTGTCCCTGTCCTGTTTTCTCCAGTTACCAGAATATATTCCTGTACCCTTGTAGATCCAACCCTCCAAGAGCTGAAAGCAGATATTATAAATCTGATTTATAATTTATAATATCTGCTTTCAGTGAGATATTATTATCAGTGTCCTCTATTGCTCCTTGTGGGATGTAGTCTTGAGGACCCTGCTCAGTGGTGACCCTCCCTCCAGGCCCCTTCTCCCAGAGTGAGTCCACACACCTCCTAGCACAGGGGCTCGTGGCCAGAGTGGGCAGTGATGGATCACTTTCATTAATGAGTCAGAGATCACAGTAACCTTAAAACAGTTGTAGGAGGCTGGCTGACCATGATTTTTTTTTCATGCGCCAAGTCAGATTGCCACCCTGTCACCCCCTCTTGTTTGTATGTCAGTGTTTAGGGCCAGCCTCCAGCCAATCAAAAGCACTGTGACTCCCACATGTGCCATCAGAGGCCAGGGCAGACAGGGTGTAGCTGTGGTGGCGGTCCACAGTACCGAACGCAGGCAGGAAGAGGTCTGGCAGAATGAAGACCAGTTGCTGGTGCTTGCTGGGGAGGAAGTTGCCGGTAACCTCAGAAAACTGATTTCTGCGTTGGCCTGCTTCCTCCACCGCCTCATTCCCGGATGCTCTTGAGTCTGAGGTCAAGGCTGTAAGGACAGGCAGTGGGAAAGGGAGAGGCCATGACTGTAGCTGTGGACGGGGGAGGGAAGACACCCACCTTCCTGATGCCCTTGCCTGACCATTGTCCAAGAGACAGTCCCCTGGGGACCACATACTCAGGGTCTGCTCTGTGTGACAAAGGCAGATACCTGCGAGCATTTAGAAATATCCAGATCTTGGCTAAAAATTTCCAATTCAGCCCTATGTTGGTTGCTATATATAAATGGCCCCCTGTGGCCCATGGAGAAGGAGCAGTTAAAAATGTGCTAGGTAGCCATGTGTGGTGGTGCATGTCTGTAATCCCAGTACTGGGAGGCAGAGACAGGAGGATAGGATGATTGCAGGTTTGAGGACAGTCTCAGCAAATTAGTGAGACTCTCAAACAACTTAGTAAAACCCTGTTTCAAAACAAAAAATAAAAAATAGGGCTGGGGGTGTAGACCAGGGGTAGAATGCCATTGGGTTCAATCCCCAGTAAAACACACAGACACACAGCCACACACACAAACACACACACACACACACACACACACACATACATACACACTAAAAAAAAGTGTGCTAGGTAGTGGTAGAAGTGGTGGTTCCAATATAGGATAAAGTTGTTTCCGCAGATAATTATAGTGGCATTATTTATTAAAATGCTCATTAGTGTTTTTTTTTTCTTCTGCACTTTCTTGAAACAGATTTGTGCAAGGTGAAAAGCGGAAGAGCTCTAACATCAAGCTCTCCGGCTTTTGAGAAAGCCCATGAGGAGATGATTCGGGTGTCCTATATTTTTAGAACCCTCCCTCCTTTAGACATACAAGAGGGAAACAGAGAAGTGTATGGGCCCCATGAGCTGTGGGAACCCAAGCACGCCTCCCTCAGTGCTCCCACGGGGTAATGACCTCAGTGGTGGCGGCTCACACCCAGAGAGACAGTCCCTTCAGCTCAGGGGGTCCAGACTGTAAATATTCTCATTCTGCACTGTGGCATGAGGTCAGGGAGCTGCCAGACTTCACAGGCCACTGTGGGCTCAGATAGTGAGGGTGACAATGGCAACTTGCACAGGCTCGGGACTTGAGGTCCGTACATTGTTTTTCTGGCACCAGGTGAACTTCTTGAATTCTGATCAGGCTGCAGCAGAGGAAGGGGGCCCCCTGCATGACCAAGATGGATTCCCCTGTCCAACTGCAGAATAGAGGCTCTAAGGTGGGATTAGGTTGTGTTCAAAGGAAATCAGGAAAGCGATGCTCTCTTATGTTCTTGGATTCATAGACAGAATTCATACTCCATACAGAGTACAATCCATGTAAGGGGAATGGGATGTGACTGTAAACAGAACTCCTGAATTGTTCTTGCTTTAGAACTGATGTAAGCCAGGCATGGTGGTGCACGCTTGTAATCCCAGTACTTGGGAGGCGGAGACCAGAGGATCCGGGTTCGCGGCCAGCCTCAGCTACTTAGTGAGGCCCTCCACAACTTAGTAAGACCCTGTTTCACAATAAAGGATAAAAAATAGGGCTGGGGTTGGGCGTGGTGGTGCATGCTTGTAATCCCAGTAAAAAAAAAAAAAAAAAAAAAGTGATGCAGCTCAGGTCTGGGTCATTCTGTTGTTCTCAGTCCTGCTGCACAAGCTCTAATAAAGCAGGGTATTCAGCCACAGTCCCCAGGACCTGACTCTTCCTTTAAACAAAATCCTGCTGTGCGGGCCCACAGTTTTCTGATGTCACTTGAGAGAGAGTGCGCAAGACATTTGCAATGAATGTTTCTTTTCCTGCTGCTATAAAACTGTATTTTTAAAGAACTCTTCCTCCTTAACACACTATTAAAAGAATTAAAAAACAAACCATAGACTGGGAGAAAATATATGCTAAACAGATATATGATAAAGGGGTTTGTACGCAAAATATACAAAGAACTCTTGAAACTCAAAAATAAGAAAACAAGCCACCCAATTTCAAAAGAGGTGAAAGAACTGAACACGAAGCTCACCAAAGAAGGTATATGGGTGGCAAATAAGCATATGGAAAGAATGTCAGCATCATACGTCATTAGAGAATTGCAAATTAAAACAATGAGATACCACTACGCATCTATCAGAATGGCTAAAATCCCAAACCCCACAGCACCAAATGCCACCGAGAACGTGGAGCAGCCGCGGGTACTCTCACTCCTTGCTGGAGAGAATGCAAAAGGATAAAGTCACTTTGGAAGTCGGCTTAGCAGCTTCTTACAAAACCAAACATACCTTTACTCTACGAACCAGCAAACAAACTTCTAAATATATTGACTCAGTTGAGTTAAAAGCATCACTGTGTAGATACCTACACACAAATCTTTAGAGCAGCTTTACCTACAGTCGCTAAAAAACCTGGAGGCAAACTAAGATGCCTTTCAATAAGTAAATAGAACGAACTGTGTACCTATATACATACATACTTGGAATATTATTCAGTAATAAAAGGAAATGAGCTTTCAGGACATGAAAACACAAGGAGAAAACTTAAATGCTTTTTGCTTAAGAAGCCAATCTGAGCTGGCCACGGTGGTGCAAACTGTCATTCCAGTACTCAGGAGGCTGAGACAGGAGGATCGAAGTTTCCAGGCCAGCGTGCATGATAACTTAGTGAGATCCTGTTTCAAAATAAAAAATAAAAAGGGCCGGGGGTGGAGCTCAGTAGCAGAGCACTCCTGGGTTCAATCCTCAGTACCACAATAAATAAATTAATTAATTAATAGCCAGTCTGAACAGGCGACATACTATATAATTCCAATGTATGTACTATATGATTCCAATGACATGACATTCTGGAAAAGGTAACATCATGGAGACAGAAAAAAAAATTAGTGTTTGCCAGAGGCTTGGTGCAGTGATAAATAAGTGGAACAGAGAGGATTTTTTAGGGTGGTGAAACTATTCTGTGATACTATAATGGTGTGTACATGATATTATGCGTTTGTCCAAGCCCAAAAAACTGTACAACCTTAGTATAAAGCATAGACTTTACTAATATGTCAATACTGGTTTATTAACCAGAGCACATATACCACACCAATGCAAGAGAATCATAATAAGGGGAAACTGGGCTGGGTAGAGGATAGATGGGAATTCTCTGTACTATCTGCTCAATTTTCCCCCCTCTTTGGTAAACCTACAACTGTTCTAAAAATAAAGGCTATTAATTTGAAAAAAACACGGAGGCTAACCACATGCACTGATTCCTGGCAAAGCAACTAAATTAATGATTGACATTTTAGAGGGCTTCTAGATTTGTGGGAAAGAACATTAGCATCAATTTCACAGTCCAAAGGTTCACTTCCCCGACTTGTGCGTTCATAATCAAATGCCATACGATGTTGTTGAGAAAAATCTCCAGTTCTGTAATTCTGCCCTCTGTTTGACATTTTATGCTTATTTCTGGTGAAGAACCATAGATTTTTATGTCAATTTTTTATTTAAATTAAAGAAAAAGTATCTTTGTTTTCTAAGGGCCAGAACAATTTTTTAAAAAATAGCTTTCAGTTTTATTTTTCTGAAGGAACATTCTTAGACATGTAGTAGGTTTCTTTTTTTCTTTGAGGGGTGATAAAATCTTATCTACAATGAAAGCAATGTGTGTGTGTGTGTGTGTGTGTGTGTGTGTGTGGCACTGAGCATTGAACCCAGGGGTGTTCTACCTTTGAGCTACATCTCTAGCCCTATTTTAGTTTTTATTTTGAAACAGGGTCTCACTAAGTTGCAGAGGGCCTCACTAAGTTACTGAGGCTGTCCTCAAACCTGTGATCCTCCTGTCTCAGCCTCTCAAGTCCTGACATTACAAGAGTGCATCACCACGCCCAGCCTGAAAGCAAATTTTATAGTTAGCATTAGAGGTTGAGTTTTTTCTTTCTCAAAAATTTGCAACCTTTGTATTTATGTCACCAAGATAGAGAGGGTCCTTCACTCTAACAACCTCTAACACAGACTCGACTCTTCTCCCAGGCTGGCTTTTTCTGTCTGTCTAGCTGCCCTGTGGTGTCTGCTTTTATTTGCTTTCTCATGATGCAAATTCACACTCATCATTCATGCATACTAGAAAAGAGGCAACTTGTATTGTCTCTTAATGTGTATTCTATCAATTTCTGAACACGGAACCTGAGCTTCAGTGATACGCTTCTGCCCAGATGTCCTCAAGAGCGAAGTTCAAAAGGCAGGAGACACCAGCAGGGATTTGAAGGATTCTGTCACATGCATGCAAAGACTGGATACACCTTCTCTCAAAATCACATGGTGGCTTTAACAGGACATACCTGAACTTCAGCTGCAAAATACATTCATTTGGATTGAAGATTGCATTTGCTTATATGAAAAGGTAGGTTAAGGAAAAACTTGTCAAAAGAGTAAAAATTGTCATCAGAGGGCATGCATTTTATTTTATTTTTTGTTGTACTAGGGATTGAACCTGGGGGCACTCTACTTCTGAGCTATACCCCAGCCCTTTATATTTTTTATTTTGAAACAGGGTCTTGCTAAGTTGCTGAGGGTCTCACTCAGTTGCTGAAGCTGACCTTAAACCTGACATCATCCTGTCTCAGCCTCCCAAATACTGGTACGATGGGCATGCACCTACATGCATGCATTTTAGAGAAAATACTGCTATACCAGGGATGGAGGTGGCCTCTAGACGTGCAGTTGCTTTAGGAGTATGGGCAAGGGGAGGGGTGATGAGAAAGGTGGACTGGGTAGACCAGGCTAGTGACAACCACTGCAGCAGGCGAGGAGCCCACAATCCCATGCCAAGAGAGGGTATGAGCAAGGTTTGTGGTCTGGTGGAGACATGGCTGAGTGGCAAGGCGGTGTGCTGGGGCCCAGCCAGAATCCAGAGTTTCTGGGTAGAATGTAGAACAAGACCCATCACTTGAGGGCAGGCCACAGGGGCCAGTGGGGAACTGCACCACAGCTCACAGAAGCAAGGCTAAGTCAGAGAAGGACTGCAAGGAACTGAGGGACTCACCTATGGACACTGGAGACCAGGATATAGCAACAAACCCACAGCCAGAGCGCCCTTCCCACCTCGCCTGCCTGCTGCATATCCAAACCCCTGGTGGAAGAAGCTGGGCCAAGTTACTGCGAGGAGCACGAAGCGGTAGCAACTATACACTCTAGTGACACACAAGGACACATGTTTTTTATGCTTTCCCATTGTTCTTACCCATCTCTGTATCTCAGTGATGGTTCCCATCTTCCAACAACACCTTAAAGTCCACAGATGTCACTGCACCGTGTGAAATTTCTACTTTTTAATATGACTTCATTAGCTCTACAAATGTTTAATCAACCCCAACTGAATACTGGCCCAAGACTGGTTCTGGGATCCCAGGTGGGCTAAAGAAGAGTGGCCCCTGCCCTCCTGGAGCTTTTTGTGGATTGCAAGAGACTTGCACCCATCTCATAAGGTCAGGGTACTGGTCACCATGTGATTTTCAACATGCCCATGATGTACTTATGATTAAATTAGTGGAAGTTTCCTTGGGCCCTCTGGTGTCAAAACAGGCTTCTCCAGGAGGTATTGGTTCTCCTTCACTTCATATTTGGAATGGTCATGGGGTCTACATAATCATTAGTCATGGATAGCACAGTAGAGAGAACCCACTGGGCCAAGGATGGACCAAATGATCCTTTAATTTCCCTCTAATTTGGTAATTCTATATGCTAGCTGTTAGGGCTAGGGCTGTAGCTCGGTGGTAGAGCACTTGTCTAGCTTACATGAAACCCTGGATTTAATCACCAGTACTAGGGGAGGGGAGGACTCTAACTGTTCAGTAGTGTGTTTACAATCTTACAATCTCAGGGCTTCTTCCCATAGTTTACACAAAAGATGGCCTATCATTTAACAGATCAAACTATGCAAAATCTTTCCAGGACAAATGACATACGTACAGCGGCAAGTTTAAAAATTGATGCCCATCAATGACCAACATCTGTGATGTCACTTTTCAGAACTTGAAATAAGTATCTGATTCCAAACTGACTATCCTTTCAATCTTTACAGTGGCATGAGACCATTACACCCAAATTCAGAAGACTGTAGCTATGCCTTTAAAGTGGCCCATGTGCTTAAGGGTATGCACTTACAAATTCTGAGAAACTGTCATTTCCTTCACACTCTGGGTTAGAAGAAATAAAATGATGTAATATTCTAAGTGCAAAGTTGCCTGAAGAGTTGAGCTCACTCTTTTCCCTTGGTGTGTGGAGGAGGGGATACCATACATAACAAAACTAACACATTTCAACAAACGGCAGTATATTTCAAATTTAGGGAAGCAGGAGACATGTGAAAGCACCTTATGCAAAATATTTATGTAAGAGTATAAATAAAATGTGTGCCGCAATGGAAAGTAAAATAAATCGGGGCATATAGAACACAGCCAGTATGACTAAGCTTGTTAAAAAAACTGGATTTTTTAAAGCTTCCATTTCATTTTGGGGAGGGGGCGTTGCACATCGGGGGCTCACTTCCCTCTGGCATCTTTGTAACCAGAAGCGAATGCTCCTAAGACTTGGGAGCCCTTGAGATGTGCATCATCTGGTTGGTGGTGCAGAGCCATCGAGGTGTGATTTCTGCAGCTCTCTTCAACTCCCTGCCCATGCCTTTATCTGGAAGATTCCAAAGAACCAGAGCTACACAGGGGTGTTGTTATTTGAAGGAAATTTCCCAGTAAAACAAGATGATATTCTTCCTGTTCCTTGCTTTTGAAAAGTGCCTCAATTTGAGTTTTACTCAATCTTATTTAAGGTTGGAACAATCCTAAATAAGCCTTAATGTAAGAGGTTGTCATTTTCTTTTTTTGATACTGGAGATTGAACCCAGGGGCATTCTACCTCTGAGCTACACCCCTAGCCCTTTTTATTTTTTTATTTTGAAACAGGGTCTCACTAAGTTTCTGAGGCTCTTGCTAAGTTGCTGAGGCTGTCCTCAAACCCATGATCCTCCTGTCTCGGCCTCCCAAGTACTGGGATTACAGGCGTGCACCACCATGCCTGGCTGTGGTTGGAATTTTTAAGAGGAATGGCATTTATACACCAATTTGATCTTCCTGTTTCATGGATTGGAGACAAAGTATTGTATTTGAGTTGCACTTTAACTGTGCAAGGTCTATTTGCATACAAACAAAAGAGGTTATTTTTAAAAGAGGTTTTCTGTGTTTTTGTTTTGGTCCCTTGCAATGACTGTGGCCTGGGAAAGGGCTCAGGCCTTTTTCACTGCTTGGATCCCACGCAGGGTCTTTCTGTCACCCTCACTCCCCCTTTCCTTCTTACTTTCCAAGTCAGGGGCAGCCAGTTTTGGAGTCTCCTTCACCTCTCGCCTGGACTATTCCAACAGCCTCCTGGCTGGTTCCCTTCATTATCTTTCTTTGAAAACAATGTGATCATGAAACTTTCCTGCTTAAAGACCTGTTCCTTGTTCCTCACACACTAGTGATCACACTTCTGAGCAAGACACACAAGGCCCTTCACAGCTTGAACCCTACCTTTCTCATGCCACTCACCCACTGGTCACACTGGAACCTTCTCTAGTCCTGACCCCACTCCAGCCCCCCCCCCCCGCCCTTTCAGGCTTTTTGCTTTTTTTGGGGGGGGAGAGGGGGGCCTGGGGATTGAACTCAGGGGCATTCTACCTCCCAGCCCTTTTTATTTTGTATTTTGAAACAAGATCTCACTAGGCCGCTTAGAGTCTCGGCCTCCTAAGTAATGGGATTACAGGCGTGCACCACCACGTTTCCCTTCTGCCTGGAACTCCTTCCCTGCCAGCTGTCTCCACTGCAAACCTCAGCTCTTCCTCAAGGCGCAGGCCACTGCACAGTGGAAGCCTTCCCTGCCACCCTTCCCTCCACTTCTTACCATGCTTGCATCTTCCTCTGCCCCAAACCACATTACTTATTCTTTCATTATATCAGTTTCCTTGCATTAAAATTTCACTGCTTGGATGGCTGCCCTGTCCTGTCCTGAGATCCACAAGGGCAAGGAACCCTCCTGGTGCCTGGCATAGTAACAGGTTCAGAGTGGGGCTCAGTACTTGTGTACGTATTAAAGGGAATATCTGCCAGCTGGTTTCTATAAGGTAGGCACTCTGCTAGTACTAAGGCGCTTTAAGTCTCATGAATGTGTTATTTAGCTGGGTGTGGTGGTGCACACCTGTAATCCCAGTGCTTGGGAGGCTGAGACAGGAGGATCACAGATTTGAGGGAAGCCTCAGCAACTTAGTGAGACCCTGTTTTAAAATGAAAAATAAAAATGACTAGGGGTGTAGCACAGAGGTAGAATGCCCCTGGTTTTAATCCCCAGTACCAAACACAACAGAACAAAAAACACACAAAACAAACAACCCCCCATACCAAAAACTAAACCATTACTTCATGATTAATGTAAAAAGTTTTACAGATGAGGAAACTGAGTTTAGAAAGGTTAGTCCACTTGCCCAGGGTCATACAGTTAGCAACCTCACATTTTAGAGGGGTACAGAATTGAATCTGTTTTGACTTCTAGCTGATAATGCTGTGTGACTGTCGTTAGAGTGTCAGAGAAATGTCACTATATATATTGTTTTTACCTGAATGCTGAAAAGTTTGGCACTTTTTGAGTTTGGCACTTTTTGAGTCTCTTCACTTTGCCTTTTACTAATTGTGCAACCTTGCGTAAGTAGCTAAACCTCTCTGAACCTCAATTTCCGCTTTTTTTTCCAATGGGGAAAATAATACGTAACCCATGTGGTTGCAGTAAGGATTCAGTGATGACACCCACAGAAAGCTCTTAGCCCTGACCCTGACCATCAGGCCGCTTACTTCATCCACCTTGCTCTGAGCTGGGTACTTAATCCCCACCCTCTGAAAGTTTGGAACTATTCAACTTTCTAATACATGAAGAAACTGAGGCTCAGAGAAGTTGAAAACCTGTCCAAAATTCCTTCAAACTAGGAAATACTTTTTCATTTTTTGGTACTGGGGTTGGAACACAGGGATTTGAACTCTGGGCTACACCCCAGTCCTTTTTGTTTTTATTTTGAAACAGAGTCTCACTAATTTGCTGAGGGTTTCACTCAGTTGCTGAGGCTGGCCTCAGACCTGCGATCCTCCTGTCTCAGCCTCCCAAGTACTGGGATTACAGGTATGTACCACCATGCCTGGCTTAAGGCAATTCTCCTGAGACCCTCCAGAACCAAACAGCACCATTCAGGCAATACCTACACAGTGGCAGCGTATAAAGGAACCACTCGGAGTGACAACGTGAAAACGCAGCTAGAGGTATTTAAGAGGCTGGGTTTGGATTTGTCCCCCACCTTGCCCCAGAAACAGGGCACACTTAACAAGCCAGAAAATTCCAGAAACAGAATTGGGTCAGCCACTGGATGGGCACATTAACCTTTCAACTCCCTGCTGCCCAAACTCCCCATTTCCTTCAAATTTCCATCTTCTCCACTGAGCCTTCAACCAAGCTCCCACTCTGTCTTGATTTGCTTCCTTCCACCCCCAGGCAGAGAGAAGGTAAACAGCCTTGCTCTTAGGATCTGGCTGTGTCAGGGAAGCAGGCTGGCGGGATCCAGACTTCCACACAGCCTTCACTCCTGGACTCCCGGCCCTCGCTGCCTTGCTTATTGCTATTCTTCCTAACCTGCCGCTGCCTCACAGTCTAGACTGAAGCTCTTAGACTCAGGTGCCTGCAGGGTCCAAGCAGATCATCTAAACCAGCGAAACCAGCCACGGGGGAGATGGGGCGGCCTCTGCTGGATTCAACAGGTGTCAGCACGTGGGAATGTCGGCCTACCGTTACGTGTTCTCGTTCCTCAGAGACGCTGCGAATCCAAGCCTGTGTGAATTCTCCAGATGCTTGAAAGATTGACAACATATTATGATTAAGGCTTTTGTTTTCTTTCATTCTTTGACTGCTGTCTGTGACCATTTTTAGTCCACCAGCCTTAAATGCTCCAGATTTTGTTTCTGCCCAAGACCACTGGCTCCTTCCTTGGCTCTTGACTTTATAGTTTGGTTGCCAGAGCTTGCATTAGACCCCGACCCAACACAGCTCTCCCCAGGTTCAAAGCTTGCCAGCCACCGATCGTTCTTGCTGCTAGAAGTGATCTCTCCCTCCCCTGATCTCCCATAATGTAGAGATAGTGTGGTTGTTCAGAGTTTGGGTCTGGAATCAGATTGGAGTTTGGAATCCTGGATCTGTTATCAATTATGTGATGGGCTAGACTCAGTCTTCACTTGTGGAAAGTCAGGGATACTAATAGTACCGATCTCTTGCAGTTTTGAAGATTAACTGAGATAATAGATGGTGTAATATTATATACCATAGTTCCTGCCAGATGGTAAGAAATATCAGCTACTTCCTCCCCTTACAGGATCCTTCCTATACAGGATCTCTGATTCATCTTCATTTCCCCAACATGAAATAAAACTACTGAATCAATTAATAAGCAAGTGTCCCAGTCCCCTCCTCCATTCTAGCTCTGACTCACTACAGCCTGGGCCCCCATATAATCTATTCCTAAACCACTCCATCCATGATTACCTGACTCTCCTCTGAACCTCTGTTGCAATAAAGAAGGTCAAGGTAAAACTGGTGGCCTGGGTCAAACCAGCTGCTTCCACATACTGAGCCATTGGGTAAAAATTAGGGGATTTTACTGATAAGTTTACCTTTCTGACTTCTCTTGAGAAATAAGACGAGGCTGTCCTATTCCACATCCTTACACACAGGACAGCAGTGCGGTGACTAGCACCACTGTTGGAGATGGGCTCCCTGCAGGCGTAGCTACTTGCACCATTCAGACGTCATGGGGACAGACAGAAACCACAGGGCTGTGGTGTTCACGTCTGTCCTCTGAGAGACTGTGTGGGCCACTCCTGGTTTAGAGGCTGCACTTTACCACTAGATCACTTTTTTTTTACTGCTTTATTTTGGTACTGGAGATTGAATCCAGGGACATTCTACTATCAAGCTACATCCCAGCCCTTTTTACTATTTTCTTTTTGAAACAGGGTCTCATTAACTGGCTGAGGCTGGCCTTGAACCTGTGATCCTGATCCTCCTTTCTCAGCTTCCCAAGTACTGGGATTACAGCCATGTGCCATCATGACCAGCTACTAGATCACTTTTCAACTTGATTTCACCCAGGGTAGCAAGGCAATGTAAGTTGACTGTAAATATCTGTCAAAGAACCCTATTTCTACAATCTCACCAATCTCTGCCAGTTTTGACATATTTGCTTGCTCTCTTGTTTCTGTGCATTATTTTCTTTATAATCCCATAGTCTTCTATTATTAAAAAGTCACTCTTACCGGGCATGGTGGCCAATGTCTGTAATCCCAGTACTTGAAAAACTGAGACAGGAGGATCACAGGTTCAAGGCCAGCCTTTGCAACTGAGTGAGACCCTCAGCAACTTAGGAAGATCCTGTTTCAAAATAAAAAATAAAAAGGGCTGGGGGTATAGTTTGGAGGTAGAATGCCCTAGGTTCAATCCCTAGTACTCACCCCAAAGTTACTCTTAAGTTCATTTTTAATTTACTTAACCATCTATCCAAGATTAAAAATTGAGGTTGATTCTTATTTTTCATTATATTAAATAATGTTGTAATAAGCATTTTTGTGCACAAATCTGTTTCTATACTTATTATTTGATTAGCTAGGTCTCTAGAGGTGAAACTATTAGAGAAAGATGTATAAGAATTTTGTATAATAAAGAAAAATGATAGTTTATATATCTTCTAGAATTAGAAGTACAAATTTAGCCAGGTGTGGTGGTGTACGCTTGTAATGCCAGTACTTGGGAGGCTGAGACTGGAGGATCCGGGTTTGCAGCTGGCCTCAGCTACTTAGTGAGGACCTCGGCAACTTAGTAAGACCCTGTTTCAAAATAAAGAATAAAATAGGGCTGGGGGGTGTAGCTTGGAGGTAGAATGCCCCTGGGTTCAATCCCCAGTACCGCAAAAAAAAAAGAAGTACAAATTTGAATATAGTTACCCATGATGACTAAGGATATAAAAAAAGTCTTTACAAATTAGAAGGAGACATAAGTAATTGAAGTCCAAAAAATGAAAAATTTGATGAAACACTTGCAGTTACCAGTTATAGGGCAGGGTTTTATTTTAATGTTTTCAGCATACCATCTTACATAAAATATAGTCTATGTGGCTTCGTTGTTTGGCTTTCACTGTATTTGCCTGTGTTTGGTCTGCCTGTCTCTTATCTATAATTAGGCAGTCAACTACAGTGACTTCTAGGTCCTAGGTAAGGTTCCATTTGCTAGAACTCATCAGAAAAGGCAGCTAAAGAAATCTAAGACTTAATTAAGAATGCAGCAAATAATATATTTTAAAGAAAAAGAGTGAGATTTCTAAAATATTTTATTTCACCAGGACATTGAACCCATTTAAAATTCTTACAACCCCATGGCATTGGTAAGTACCAGTGGCCTCATTTTACAGAGGAGGACACTGAAGTTCAGGAAGCTGGCTGCTAGTGCACAGGTAGAGAACTGTGCATTCACTGCTATGGTCTGACGCCAACTGACTCAAAACCCTGGCGTTGAAGACATGATAGCGCCTACAGACACGGGAAGCAGCTACCTCTGTGCTCCTGAGCAAGCTCCTTCAGATAGCTGTTATAAAAAGCATCACATTTGACACATTCACCACGAAGGTAAGCTTCTTGAGGACAGAAATCATGTTTACTCATCTTTGGTATCTTTCTAACGTGGAGTCAATTTTCAGGTGCTAAATGAACTAAAAAATGAAACCACTAAAAACAGAGAGAATAGGCAGTGCCTGAACGGGCATTTGTTGCTACAAGCATTTTAAGACTTTGGATATATGTTAACAAGTTGCTTTCCTGGAAGGTTATACCGATTCATATTCCCACAACCAGTAGTATATGAAAGTACCCCTTATTATACACTCGCTAGCGTTAATACCTTTACTGCCCCCTGTTCCCTCCACAAATCCACTGTTAACCTGTAAGTGAAAACATCTTGTTGGTGTTTGAATTGGCACATCTTGAATATTTAGTGAAGATAAGCATTTTGAGTTGTTCTAATTACTCTTTAAAACTTTTTATTTTTAAATAAGTCAACACTCAAAGGAACTTGGGAAAAAAAATATACAGAGAAGTCCTGTGTACCTTTCAGCCAGTTTCCCCCAGTGGTAGCAACCTGCATAATGGTTGTACTATATTGAAGCCAGGAAAATGACCTTGATATAATCCACAGAACTTAGTCAGATTTCACATGTGTTTGTGTGTGTGTGTGTGTGTGTGTGTGTGTGTGTGTGTGTGTGCGCACGCGCATGCATGTGCATACACGCGCGCTCATGGTGTTATTCAATTCTATCACATTTGTATGTCCATGTAATGACTGCCATTGTCAAGGTATAGAGCTAAGCCATCCCCATGCGCCTCTCTGTGCCTCCCTCTACAGCCACACCATTATTCTCCTACCACCCTTAATCATAGCAACTACCGATCTGATCTCTGTCTATGATTTTGTTTTTTCAACAGTGTCATATAAGTAGAATCAAGCAGTGCTTAACCTTTTGGGATTGACATTTTCACTTAATATAATTCCTTGGAGATTCATCCAAGTTTTCGTGTGTATAAATAGTTCTTTTCCCTTTTATTACTGAGCATTATTCTATGGTATGTATGTACCACAGTTTACTAGTCACACTGAAAAACATTTCCCTTTTCAATTATTGACCATTAGAAACAAAGCTGGTTTGAATATTCATATACTAGTTTTGTGTGAACATAGATCTTGATTTCTCTGGGGAAAATGCCCAAGAATGCACTTGCAAGGTCATATGGTAAGTGCATGTTTACTTTTGTAAGAAACTGCCAAACCATTTTCCAGAGTGGCTGTACCAATGGTAATATGTGTGTGATCACTTCCTCTGCCAGCTGCCACCATTTAAAACTGTTACCAGTTTCTAAAATAATTTTAACTGTGCTGATATGGTCACATCTCATTGTGGTTTTAATTTTCATTTCCATAATAGTTAATGATACTGACCATCCTCTTCCTGCAGTCATTTTCCATTTGCACATCTCTTTTGGAGAAATGTCTTTTTTTTATAATGCCTTTTTGCCCATTTTTCTAATTGGATTGTTTGTTTTACTTTTTAATCTGATAAACAAAAGTATCTTATTGGTGTTTAAATTGGCATTTTCAAAAAATTGTTAGTGAAGCCGGGCATGGTGGCGCATGCTTGTAATCCCAGTACTTTGGGAGGCGGAGACCGGAGGATCCGGGTTCACAGCCAGCCTCAGCTCTCTCTCTCTCTCTCTCTCTCTCTCTCTCTCTCTCCCCCCCTCCTTAATGAGGCCCTCCGCAGCTTCGTGAGACCCGGTTTCAAAATAAAGTATAAAAAATAGGGCTGGGGGTGTAGCACAGAGGTAGAACGCCCCTGCGTTCAATCCCCGGTACCGCAAAAAAAAAAAAAAATGTTAGTGAGAATGACCTTTTATGTTATTTATATTTCTTTTTTAAAAAAACTCGCTGAAGCCGGGCGTGGTGGCACACACTTGTAATCCCAGTACTTGGCTGGCTGAGACTGGAAGATCTGGGTTCGCAGCCAGCCTCAGCTACTTAGTGAGGCCCTCTGCAACTTAGTGATACCCTGTTTCAAAATAAAGAATAAAAAATAAAAAACTAGGGTTGGGGGTGTAGCTCAGAGGTAGAATGCCCCTGGGTTCAATCCCCAGTACCACAACAAAAAAAACCTCACTGAATGATTAAGTGCATCGAATTTCTTTTGTCATTTCAGGATTGTTGGTTTCTATTCCCAACTAGACTATACAAAACGTATCAACTCTCTCATCTGTATTCTCCACAGTGCTTTAAAATTATGAAGCTGATCATAGAGATTTGTTTAGTTGGTTGAAATAGTTGTACAATAGGGGTGATGACCCAGGTTTATTTACCTTTCGGTAGCTGTGTATTTCAGGTTTACCAGTTTTACAGGTTTCTGGCTGACATTGACTAAATGGTTTACTTAACTAAACATTCATTCATTTTTTATTTTTATTAGATATTTTAGTACAATTAAATCTGATTAATCTGGTCCCCAGTAATTGAGAGCTGTGACATTTGAGTTGTCTGTCCTATCATTCCCCTGACACTCTAGAAAGCAAATTTTAGACTAATTTTGACTCAAAGCTTTCTAAGAAATTGCTTTAATACTTCTCTATTCCAATTTTACTGTGTTTTTTTTCCTGCTTAGTGATGTAAATTGTGAGTGATCCCTGAAATTCTACTCAGATTTGTTTTTGTCTTTACACCCCCAGATCTGCTAGAGGCTTCCCCTTTGAGGAGCACCCCCAAACAGCTTTCTTGTGACTTAACAACACACAACGGAACCTGTGTCGGTTCCAAAAGTCTGACATGTCAAAGGACAACTGCAAACATGCTTTTGTTCCTGAAATCCTTTCCAAACTACTTTTGGGTAAAAAAAGAAGCATTAACTTTTCTCTCCTTCACTTAGCTTTTTTTTTTTTTTTTTTTTGTACTGGGGAATTGAACCCAGGGGCATTTTACCTCTGAGCTATACTCTTAGCCCTTTTTATTTTTTATTTTGAAACAGGGTCTTGCTAAGTTGCTGAGGCTGGTCTCAAACCTGCAAGCCTCCTGTCTCAGCCTCCCAAGTACTGGAATTACCATGGTGTGTACCACCACTCCTGGCTATTGCTTAGCTTTCAACGTAGAGGAGCGAAGACTCTAGGTGTGGTTAGCTTAACTTTGGGTGATTTCCATGTGGCTCTTCGTGAACAGCAGAAGGGGAGCTGGCTCCAGTGAACAGGTCTACCTGGGCTGCCTCCCTGTTATCAGCTCTTTAGAGCTCCATCCCTCTGCCCCACTGGAAGTGCTGCAAAGGTCACTGAGGGACTCTGCACTGACATTTCAGTCATTCTTCTACTTCACCTTTCTGCAGAATTGGACACTGACTACCATCTGCTTCGTGAAATTGTTTGTCCTCTTAACTTAGGGGACCAAATTCTTTTCTCGGTTTCCTTCCCACCCCTCTGACACACTAATTCACAGTTTGTCCAGCTGTCTGTCGTCTACCAGTAGTCAGAAGTACTCCATGAAGGTATCAACTATGCTGGTTCCTTCTGAGGGCTGTGAGGAAGGGATCTGTTCCAGGCCTCTCTTTGGCTTGTAGATGTCCATCTTATCTTCCTTCAGTGTTACCCTGTCCAAACTTCTTCTTTTTTAAGCACACCAGTGATCTTGGATTAGGGCCCATCCTAATGACCTCTTTTTAACTGCAAAGACTCCATCTCCAAATATGGTTACATTCTGAGGCACTGGAGGTTAGGATTTCCACATATGAATTTCTGGGGGTGGGATCACAATTCAACATAGTCACTAGAGTCAACTTTATGTTGTATCTTATGCACTCGATGTGGAATTGTGATAAATATGTTCCTTGCATCTCTCTCCTCCTTGTTTTCCATAACACCAATTTTCTCCTGGTTTGCTCTAATCTCTCTAGCCCCTCCTTGATTTCCACATCTCCCTCTTTAACTGTCAAGGTTTCCCAGGTTCCATCCTTAGCTCAAATCCACCATCCCTTCTCTCTGGTGAACTCATTCACACCCTTAAGAATTTCTACTATAAACTGGACTTATACAGAAGGTCTTAATATCCATCCCAGTACATTCTCTTTCTTGAGCTTTGCACCTGAATATCCACTGTCTACTTGGACACCTCCATTCAGCTGCTCCACAGTCATCTCAAACTCAGTATATTAGAAAATGAACTCACCATCCATCCTCTCTCTCCTCTTGCCCCAAACATATTCCATTTCTTCTTCCTACCCCCTCATTTTGTGAAGAATACCACTGTGCACTTAGATCTCTCTTCCTCCCCCAGTGTCCAGTGTGTCAAAAATCAAATCCTGTCAATTCTAGTGCTTAAACATCTCTTAAAGGAATCCTCTCCTCTCTGATGCCAGCATAGCTAGTCTCAGAGTCATCTCCTCTCTTGTACTAACTCTTGGCTCCATCGCTGCACCTAGCTTCACCCTCAATTTCCTTTACTTCACCCTGATTTCCAGTATTTGGTTTCCCATCATGATAAGAATCACTCCCTGGTGGCTGGTCTTGTCCTTGGGCGCTGCCCATTTCATGTCAGCCAGCCCCGTAAGAGTGCAGCCTGGGGTTTTCCTGGCAGGCCCAGAGGGTACTGAACACTTCTGCTGGGAAAAAACCTCCCTGCATTCTAATCCTAGAAATGCAATTAAGTAGTCATGCCATCTTGGACAAATCATTTCCTTTCTGTTTCTTAATCCAAATGGTAATAATAATAAAAATAATTAATTATAATAACTACTGAGTACTTACCAGAACAAAGCTCTAAGCACATTACATGGATTATCACCTTAAAAGCTCACAACCACCTTATGACATATTATTATCATCTTAATTTTATGGGCAAGACACTGAACATTACAATGGTTAGGCAACTTCTCCAAGGCCACACAGCTGGGGCGGGGGTGGGGGCTAGTATTTGAATCCCAGCAGCCTGGATCCAAAGTGTGGCCACTTGACCACTTCACTGTCCTCTCTTTCAATACGCAACTCACTGTAGAGCCAGACAATCACATCTGTAAAATAAGGAAATGAGTGCTCCAGCCTCTTCTAAACATTGCATGCTATCAAAACAGGCCTGTAAGGATTGAATGAATTACGGATGGGGTGAGCATATTTTTAAGAGGAACCAAAAATTTTTAAAAAATTCACCACAAAGGAATCCTATAAATTATGACTGATTACACCCCACTTAGAGTTGAAGAAAAGCTAGATTAGCCATTGAGTTATTTCTTTAAAATATCAAGTTTTTCTGCCTGCAGATGTGATTCAAGTTCAAAAGCACACAGTAGAAAATAAAACCACCTATATTTCTGATTAACATTGTGTGCATTCATGTATAGTATATGAAAGTGGTAGTGCTGTACATTCTGTTTTCCCCCTAAGCTCAACACACTATGAATCATTCTGTAATAGAATTTTTAATGATACCATGATAACTCATCATGGATGTTCCATAATTAACCAATCACCTATTTTTAGACATTTAAGTTATTTCTAAGAGTGTCCTTATTAGAAACAATGGCAACAATTCACAATAGCCAAATTATGGAACCAACCTAGGTGTCTATCAGCAGGAGGAAGTGGGGACGGAGCTGGGAGGAAGCTCACCAAGTCCTGTGTGCAAGTATGTCACTATCACTATGACCTACATTATGATGTGAGACTACACACAATGGAATTCTACTCAGCAATAAAGAAGAATAAAATTATGTAATTTGCAGGAAAATGGGTGGACCCAGAGAACATTATGCTAAGTGAGACTAGCCAGTCACAGAAAGTGAAGGGTCATATATTTTCTCTCATATGCAGAAGCTAGGGAGTAATTGAGATACAAGAGGGACTTCAGATAATGGAGGAGAAACTCCAGTGGAGTGAGGAAGTGGTCTAGGGGAGGGTGGGGGGAGAATTAATAAAGGAAACACTTCCATTGATGTTATGTACATATGTGAGAATACCAATGCCAATCTCAATATCATGTATGGGGAAGGGGAGGAAGTGGGGACGGAGCTGGGAGGAAGCTCACCAAGTCCTGTGTGCAAGTATATCACTATCACTATGAACTACATTATGATGTGAGACTACGATGCACCAATAAAAGCATATAAAGAAAAAAAGAGTTTGTAAAAAAATTCATATTGATCAAAGATGCCACACTTCAGATACTGTGTAATATTGTATATTTTTATTTAACTTATGCTTCTGGGTTATATGGAAATTAAAATATTACCCAATTGAAAAGCAAAAAAAAAAAAAGAAGAAGAAAGAAAGAAAGAAAGAATGGCAAGAAAAATATTCATGTCACTAAAACTTTACAGATATCCAATATTATATCCTTAGGACAAATTCCTAAAAGTGGAACTATTTGATTAAAGAATATATACATTTTAATGGATTTTGATATGTTTCACTAGACTATTGTCCAGAAAGGTTATTTTACCACCACTGGGCAATAAGGGTATAAATATTCCTCTTTCCTTAGCAACACGGAGGATTCTTGCTTGCTTTTTAATTTTTTTCCAGATACTTGTTTACGCATTTTTGTTATCAAACCAATAAAATTATATTAAAACACATTTTGAGGGAGGAATGGGAATACCAACATCCTAACACAATCACTTACATTTTCTATATTTTCTTGATTCTGTGCTTGAATGTGCATACTTTTATTCATATTTAAAATAGTTAAAGTCACAGTCTAAAATATGACCTGACTTCTGCTTTTTAAAAACTTACAAGAGCCGGGAGTGGTGGCGCACGCTTGTAATCCCAGTACTTGGGAGGCTGAGACCGCCAGGTTTGCGGCCAGCCTCAGCTACTTAGTGAGGCCCTCTGCAACTTAGTGAGACCTTGTTTCAAAATAATGAATAAAAAATAGGGCTGGGGGTGTAACTTGGAGGTAGAATGCCCCTGGGTTCAATCCCCAGTACAGAAAAAAGAAAAACTTACAAGCCAGCTGGGGGTGGTGTCCTATGTCTGCAATTCCAGTACTGGGAGACTGAGACAGGAGGATCGCAGGTTTAAGACCGGCCTCAACAACTTAGCAAGACTCTCAGCAACCCAGTGAGACACTATTTCAAAACAAAAAATAATAAGGGCTAGGGGTGTAGTTCGAAGGTAGAATGCTCCTGGGTTCAATCCCCAGTACCAAAACAAAACAAAACAAACAAAAACCTTATAATCTGGGCCACACCTGGATTTCAGGTGGTGGCACACACCTGCTATCCCAACTATTCAGGAACTTTCCTGCTTTTTAAAATTTTATATTTGCTACTTTATTAGAGAAAAATGATACTTCCCTGTTTAAACTTGCATTTATTTTATTTCTGATAAGACTCAGCATTGCTTATTGGCTGTTTATTGGTCATTTTTCAGTCCCTGAAACAAAGATTCTTTTTTTTTTTTTGCAGGACCAGGGATTGAACGCAGAGGCGTTCTACCTCCGTGCTACGCCCCCGGTCCTATTTTTTATGCTTTATTTTGAAACCGGGTCTCACGAGGTTGCGGAGGGCCTCACTAAGGAGAGAGAGAGAGACACAGAGAGAGACAGAGACAGAGACAGAGCGAGAGCTGAGGCTGGCCGCGAACCCGG
>PVJS01008018.1:20206-54520 GCA_004027185.1 Glis glis | reverse complement strand
CACTAAGTAGCTGAGGCTGGCCGTGAACCCGGATCCTCCGGTCTCAGCCTCCCAAGTACTGGGATTACAAGCGTGCGCCACCACGACCGGCTCTGAAGGGTTTCATTTAAAAGTTAAAATTTCAAGCCGGGCGTGATGGTGCACACTTGTAATCCCAGTACTTGGGAGGCTGAGACCGGAGGATCCGGGTTCACGGCCAGCCTCAGCTACTTAGTGAGGCCCTCCGCAACTTCGTGAGACCCGGTTTCAAAATAAAGTATAAAAAAAAATAGGGCCGGGGGTGTAGCGCGGAGGTAGAACGCCCCTGGGTTCAATCCCCGGTACCACAAAAAAAAAAGAAAAGAAAAGAAAACAAAGCCAAGCAGTGCAGGTCCCACTACAAATACCAACTGACTTCCAGCCTCAGTGCGGGGAGGAAAACAAGAAGGTGCGGGAATCGGCTCTAGTGAGTGCGCCAGCCCAAGGTCCCCTTTGCAGCTCCTGCCAGTTGGTATGTATGAAGTAGGCCTGGTGGCGCCAGGTCTTCTGATTTTTTTTTTTTTTCAGAGAAACTGAAAACCTAGAGTTTTAAATCCAGATTTAAAGTGTTGACTAGCCGGGCATGATGGCTCATGCCTGTAATCGCTGTACTTGGGAGGCCGAGATGGGAGGAGCGCAGGTTCAAGGACAGCCTCAGCAAGTAGTGAGACTCTCATCAACCTAGGGAGACCCTGTTTCCAAATAAAAATAAAATAGGGCTGGGGGTGTAGCTCGAAGGTAGAATGCCTCTAGGTTCAAACTCCAGTACTACACCCATACACACAAAAGAAAGTGTTGGCTAATTTGTGTGTGTGTGTGTGTGTGTGTGTGTGTGTGTGTGTGTGTGTGGTGCTGGGGATTGAACCCAGGGGCGTTCTACCTCTGGGCTACACCTCCCACCCTATTTTATTTTCTACTTGGAAACAGTGTCTTACTAAGTTGCTGAGGGCCTTGCTAGGTTGCTGAGGCTGGCCACAAACCTGCAATCCTCCAGTCTCAGCCTCCCTCCCAAGCACTGGGAATATAAGCGTGCACCACCACGCCCCACCATTGGCTCAGATTTTCCAGCCCCTGTGGGCCCCCAGAGCCCTCCGTGGCTGGCGTCTGTCTTGCAGTCCTCCTGTCTGCTGCCTCGCTTGGCGCCTCCTGTGTCTGAAGCAGTATCACAGCCCCATGGGGTTTCCCTCCACCCAGACTCCCCCAGCACAGAAGGAAAGTCACTGAGTCAGTAAGCACGACTTCGGCCACGCTGAGCTCAGGGGCGTCCCCAGGACTCAGTCTCTACCCCTCCATCTTTCTGTTCTGTGTACACTTGCTGGCTTCGTCCTCGGACTTTCCCCGGCAGCCACAAAATGGCACCTCCTGGTCCCATAATCCTCAGTGCTTGAAAGCTCCAAAGCAGAGAAATTGTTTGCTGCAGAGGTCTGACTCAGGGGACACCTGCCCCTCCTCGGCCCCGTCAGGCACGACACCTGTGCCCTGGCCCGGGTTGCAGAGCTGCACAGAGCGGGGAGTGATGGCAACCATGGAAGAGAGGAATCTGAGAGGGAGGAGACGGCAGGTAGTGAGACTCTCAGACCTAGCCAGACTCTGTTTCCAAATAAAAATAAAATAGGGCGGGGGGTGTAGCTTGGAGATAGAATGCCTTTGGGTTCAAACCCCAGTACCACAAAAAAAAAAAAAGAAAAGAAAAAGAAACAGGGTTTCAGCTGCGGAGGGCCTAAGTTGCTGAGGCTGGCCTCGAACCTGTGATCCTCCTGTCTCAGCCTCCCAGGTACTGTCACCACTCCTGGCCAGCAAAGGCCCTTTCCGAGTGTTCCATGGTCTTCTGGACCAACGGCAGCGGGTCCTGAGCTGCGGCTCTGGCACCTCCTCAGCATTTACAAAGCACACAGTCTTTACTCCACTGCACCCAGTGGTCCCGGGGGGCCGTTTTCCTCCGCTGTGTAAATCCACGCCTAGAGAACTTTTGCACACACCGATTATGCACTCAGCCGACTGAAATGATTCTCTGTTGCTGTTGCAGTCGATGGCGGAATGCACCCACGCCACTTTGTAAATTATTTTTTCACCTGATAGATCATAATAGCTCTCCGGGGTTGTTAATGCTTAAACGGCCCATCCGGAGCTGGGGGAGGGAGGACGGGCCAGCGGAGGCAGGAAAGAGAGTCTCATCATTCCAGAAAGCCGGGCATGCTAAAAATTGGCACGCAACTTTACTGGACCTCCAATCCTCAGCTGTTTCTGTACTTCATGGGCTTGTGAATAGCGCCAGGTATTTCTCTGCGGTTCCAACTACAACCTTCTGTTTGGCTGATATCCAATTTCCCCTCCGTGTCAGAACCTTATTTATTATTATTTTTGTTATTATTATTATTTATTTTTTGGTGGTTCTGGGGATTTAATCCAGGGGTGGTTTACCTCTGAGCTATACCCCCAGCCCTATTTTATTTTTATTTTTTGGTACTAGGGATTGAACTCAGGGTACTCTACCTCTCAGTTACACCCCCAGCACTATTTTTTTTTTAAACAGGGTCTCACTAGGTTGCTGAGAGTCTCACTACTTGCTGAGGCTGTCCTCGAACCTGTGATCCTCCTGTCTCAGCCTCCCATGTACTGGGATTATAGACTATGTGCCACCCCACGCCCGGCTTATTTTTTGTTTTTGAAACAGGGTCTCACTAAGATGCTGAGACTGTCCTCAAACCTGTGATCCTCCTGTCTCAGCGTCCCAGGTACTGAGATTACAGGCGTGCACCCCCACACCTGACCTACGCTGCTCTTGACAAGGTCGCTGGGCTCAAGGTGGCCGATCTAACGGGCAGTCCTCAGTCCTTATCAGTGCGGCCCGTCCACGGCACTCCCCTCCGTTCCCCCTGGAACTGTCTCCTCCTGACTTCTAGGACACACCGCTCTCCTGTTTTCCTTCTCCTCCCCCGATGCTCCTTCACAGACGTCTCTGTGGACCCTCTTCACCTGCCCAGCCTCCCTGCTGCTGCCTCCGGCTCAGTCCCTACCATCCACACTCGCTCTCAGTCACAACATAGCATCAAGCCCCTCGACCTCGCAGCCTGGGCTTCCCCCTAAATGCCTCATTCAGGCCTCCCCCGCATCACCCCTTGGGAAGCTCAAAGCCATCCCAGACTCACCGGGTCCCACAGTGCGTCCTCGAGTCTCCTCTCCCCTACCTGCACCCTTCCCGGCCTCCCTGTCTCAACAAACAGCAGCTCCGTCCTTGCAGATCCTCAGCACAGAGGCCCAACCACAGAGCCATCCTCCCTCCTCTCCTCTCTCACCCACACCATGCTGTCGGAAAGCCTGAGGCTCTTGGACGCAGACTCAGAGTTGGGCCGCCCCACCAGCCACGGCTGGCCTCCCTTGTCAAGCCTCCCGTGTCTCCTGCCTGAACCTCTACCTTGGCCTCCCGCTGGCATCCTTCCAGTCCCTCCTTCATAGCATCCAGGACTATCCTATTAAATCCCCAGCCTGACCCTCCTCTGCTCAAAATCCCTCAATGGCTCCCATTTCTGTCATGGGGCCCCATCAAGGCCCCGTGTGACCTGCCCCTGGGCCATCTCTCTGTCTACTTTCCCCCACCCCCACTCCAGCACTCGGAACAGGGCCCCTCCAGGGCCTGGCACCTTGGAGTCCCTCGGCCTA
Organism: Glis glis; assembly: GCA_004027185.1. Classification (NCBI taxonomy): domain Eukaryota; kingdom Metazoa; phylum Chordata; class Mammalia; order Rodentia; family Gliridae; genus Glis; species Glis glis. The sequence goes on along the minus strand of PVJS01008018.1, from coordinate 50,842 downwards.
GACACCCTTTCCTGATACCCCGGGGCTCCCTCGGTCACCTTCTGCAGGGTCCCTTGCCAAATGTCATAACGTCCACATTGTTGGACAACCAGCCCCACTGTCCATCTCTAGAATTTTCTCATCTTCCCGGACTGAAACTCTGTCCCCCATTAAACACTAGCTCCCCACAACTCTCTTTCCCCACAGGCCCTGGTAAACCTCAACGCTAATTTCTATCTCTATAAACTTGACTTTCTATGTATTTTAGGTAAGTAGAATCGTGCAATATTTGTCCTTCTGTGACCGGCTTCGAGGTGCACCCATGTTGGAGTGTGTTAGAATTCCCTTCCTTTTTATGGCTGAACAATATTCCACAATGTGAATAGACCACATTTTATTTATCCATTCATCTGTGATGGACACAGGGGTGGCTTGCTTCCATCTTCTAACTATCGTGAAAGAGGCTGCCATGAACATGTGTGTGCAGATATCTGCGTGAGTCCCTGCTTTCAACGTTTTTGGTTATGTACCCAAAAGTGGACTGACTGGGTCACGTGGTTCTTACCCGCATACCCGACACCTTTTTTTTTCTCAATGAAATGCTGTTTTTGTGTAAATTTCTACCTTCCCCCATGTTTCACCTCTCAGGTGACAATCTTGTGGTCCTCTCTGTGTGCGGAGCTTCTTATTTGAGGACTTCTTGCTTCTGTCCCCATGCGGTCCCCAGGCTCCTTCTGCTGCACAACCTGCTGAATCGCTTGCCTCCTGGCCACTAGATGGCGCTGGAGAGCAGTTTGATTTTTGTTTCCTGGGAACAGGTCTCCTTTCTTCTGGGCCTAGGAAGGATTCCTCCAGCGAAGAGGGGTGGGTTTGCTTCCCCCAACACTGCTTGGGGTCACACTGCATGAGGTTGGCAGTGGCTTTGGGTTTCTAACACCTTCAGTTAGGGAAGCCTCCACTATCCTTTTTTTTTTTTTTTGGTGCTGGGGATTGAACCCAGGGACATTCTACTTCTGAACTACACTCCAGACCCTTTTTATTTTTGTTTCGAAACAGGGTCTCACTAAGTTGCTGAAAGTCTCTCTAAGTTACTGAGGCTGGTCTTGAACCTGTGATCCTCCTGTCTCAGCCTCCCAAGTACTGGGATCACAGGTGTGCACCACCACACCTGGCTCTGGCTCTGTCTTTTTTTTTTTTTTTGCGGTACCAGGGATTGAACCCAGGGGCGTTCTACCTCCGAGCTAGACCCCCGGCCCTATTTTTTATCCTTTATTTTGAAACCGGGTCTCACAAAGTTGCCCTGCTTGGCTCCATTTTTAAAACAGCCCTCAGAAGCTAGGTATGGTGGCGCACGTTTGTAATCCCAGTACTTGGGAGACTGAGATCGGATGATCCGGGTTCGCGGCCAGCCTCAACTACTTAGTGAGGCCCTCTGCAACTTAATGAGACCTTATTTCAAAATAAAGAATAAAAAAAATAGGGCTGGGGGTAGGTAGAATGCTCCTGGGTTCAATCCCCAGTACCGCAAATAAATAAATAAATAAAATAAAAAATAAAATAAAATAAAACAGCCCTCAACACCCTGCTTGGCACTCACTGGGTTTAAGAAATGTTAGATTGCCAGGCGTGTTTTGAAGTCAGAGCACGAGTTAGCAAGACAGAGAAGGGAGAAGTGTGTGACTGACAGGTGCCCTGCAGGAGACGGGGCGCAGCCATTAATGACAGCATTCGGCCACTCTCGATGAGCACTTCCGATGGCTGGCCCCCGCACTGGGACAGGACTATACTGAGCACAGCGGATATGTCCCCTGTCCTCAGAGGGCTTCCATGCTGGTGGACAAACTAAAGACGGACCCAAAGCCACACCCAGATGACCAAGGCGCCTGAGCTTGGTCCTGAGAGTTCTGAGAAACTAAACAGGGTTTAAAGTAGAGAAGCGCTGGGTCCCGGGCTCTGTGACGCTCGTGGAGCAGGGCGGGTGGGGGGGTACTGGAGGGTGAGGGTGGAGACGGAGGAGGAGGAGGAGGAGAACAAGGATGGAGACACGTTGGGAGGTTCATGCGTGGATCTAGGCAGAGGATGCGGAAGCGGTGATGGGGCTGGAGAAGAGGGGGCTGATTCAGGAGCTGCAGCGGGGAGTGAGGGGCACCCGGTTAGAGAAGACCAGGGCACTGGGGCACCGTGGCCAGGGCTCAGCTCTTACTGACGCCGCTGGGAAGGGCTGAGGGTTCGGAGCAGAGGAATGTGTTCTGACTTAGGCCCTAAAGGATGCCTTGGCCCATGCGCGGGGCTATGGCTAGAGGCAGGGGCACCCTGGTGGGCTGGATGTGGCAATGAGAGAGAGAGGGAGGAGGTGAAGATGGCTCTCACATTCAGAGCCAGACCAACTGGGAACCTGGAGCTGTCATTTATGGGACTTGGGAGACTAGAGAGGGGAGCTGGGGAGTTTGGGGGGGACTTAGAGGTTGGAGAAGTCAGCCTGGGGAGTAACCTGAGAGCCACGTGTATGTGGCCTTTGCAATCGAGGGGCGTCCACATACCCAGTGGCTTTGGTAGCCAGAGGTCACTGGCGACCTTGGCCACGGCAGCCCCGTGGGTGGTCTGGTGGCAGCCAGAGGGCAGTGGGCTGAAGAGAAGAGTGGTGTGGGGGGAAGGGAGGTGGTAGAGGGAGTCCAATCAATCATCTGTCTCCAGCTGCTCCTGCAGCCATAACCAAGTACCGGGCATTCACTCCTCCTGTGCTGGAGGCTGGAAGCCCAGGTTAGCATGCCAGGCAGTCAGCGTCCGCTGGGGTCTCTCTTCCTGGCTTGCAGACAGCAGCTTCTTGTCCTCACAGAGCAGATAGAGAGAGAGAGCCGGGTGTGGTGGCGCACGCTTATAATCCCAGTACTTTGGGAGGCGGAGACCGGAGGATCCGGGTTCGCGGCCAGCCTCAGATCTCTCTCTCTCTCTCTCTCTCTCTCTCTCTCTCCCTGTCTCTCTCTCTCTCTACTTAGTGAGGCCCTCTGCAACTTCGTGAGACCCAGTTTCAAAATAAAGTATAAAAAATAGGGCCGGGGGCGTAGCGCGGAGGTAGAACGCCCCTGGGTTCAATTCCCGGTACCGCAAAAACAAAAACAAAACAAAACAGATAGAGAGAGAGAGCACGTGTGAACTCCTGGGTCTCTTCTCATGAGGACACTAATCCTATTGTACCAGGCCCCACCCTTATGACCTCATTTAATCTTAATTATTTCTATAAAGATCTATCTCCAAGTATAGTTTCATTGGGGGTTAGGGCTTCAACATAGGAATTTTGGGGGGACACAATATTCAGTCCAAAACGCCACCTCATGTGATGGTGGGGGGTAAGGCCCTCTGTCCTAAACCCAGCTGACCTCCTCAGGCTTGGGGATCCACACCCCTCATTCCCAGGTTAGTAGGAAAAGCCCCCTTGGCATAGAACTTAGAGCACCACACAGCCTTCCTAGAAAGGTCTGCCCTCCATTCTGCCTGTCCATCAATCAAGGCCAGCCTATCTTCTGCGAACTCTTTCTTTGTACAAACTTCACTGACCCCAAACTCATTAAATTGTATGCATTAAGTATATATGCAGTATTAAAACATATTAGTCACACCTCAGTAGATCTGTTCGAAAAACTATTGAGTCAGGCACAGTGGCCCATACCTGTAATCCTAGTACTTAATAGGTTGAGACAGGAGGAGGTTCAAGGCCAGCCTTGGCAACTCAGTGAGATCCTCAGCAACTTAGTGAAATTCTTAGTAATTTGGCAAGGCCCTGTCTTAAAATAAAAAACAAAAATGGCTGGGCGTGGTGGCATATACCTGTAATCCCAGTATTTGGGGGGGCTGAGACAGGAGGATCGCAGATTTGAGGCCAGCCTCAGCAATTTAGTGAAGCCCTCTGCAACTTAGTAAGACCCTATGTGTGTGTGCTCTTAGGAAGTTGAGTTTCCCTGAACCTGCTCTAGGTCCGTCTCTTTTCCTTTCTCACTCCTCCACAACAGGTGTGTAGATGAAATGTTCTTCCAAACCAGGCGTGGTGACGCACATCTGTAATCCCAGTACTTGGGAGGCTGAGTAGGTTTTGAGAATTGCAAGTTTGAGGCCAGCCTCAGCAACTTAGATCCTCAGCAACTTTATGAGACCCTGTTTCAAAATAAAAAATAAAGTAGGGCTGGGGTGTAAATAGTGGAACACCCTGGCTTCAATCTCAGTACCACCACCACACACACAAAAATGTTTTTCTGAGTTTAATTGTTCTTTTCTACCACCAGGTCGGAAGTGTCCCGGCTGTGTGTATGCCGGGGACTAAGCCTGGGAGGGAGGCAGTGGGTCAGTCCAGCTCTGCAGGAGGCCTCTGGGCTGTCCGCGCGGTGGCTTTGTGACCTCACCCCGTCTGTCAGAGCGGAGCTGGTGTCTGCGGGAAGGACACGCTGCCCGCGCATCATCATGAATAGACAAATGGAGAAGATGCCTTTCTTCCCACCAAGGCGAGCAAGTAAATTACCGAGAGTCATCGGAACTCCCCATTTTTCAGAAAAGATCGGTGAGAGAGAAGAAGGAGGCGCCTGGAAGACAAACATGGAAGGGAAACTGCACGATTTGTTTTTAGTGTCGCAAAACCTAATAAGCATTGATTATACCAACATCCGAGAATCTCATGCCGACAAGACTCTAGTGCCCTGGATACCACTAGGTCTTTATGATTAATTTCTAAAAACACTTTTAATGGAACTAATCCAGTTACAGTAAAATCGGATAATGTTGGCGGTCATCCAACATCCTGAGAAAAGCCTGCCGTCGCCACAGGTGGGTTTTCTGGTAACTGAAGATGACTTTTTTGCAGGTTGAACCCTTTCCTTCCTCCCTTCCTTTCTTTCCTTCCCTCTTTCCTCCCTTCCTAGCACTCTACCTTCAAGCTATACTCCCAGGCCTTTTTAATTTTTGTTTTGAAGCAGTTTCTCATTTAGTTGCTGAGGGCCTCTCTACGTTGCTGAGGCTGGCCTTAAACCTGTGATCCTCCTGTCTCAGCCTCCCAAGTAGTGGGGTTACAGGTGTGTGCCACCACCGCCTAGCTGGCTAAACCCTTTTTTCATTTTAACTTTTTATTTTTTATTTTTTTGGTACTGGGGATTGAACCCAGGGGCATTCTAACTCCAGGCTACACCCCCAGCCCTATTTTTTATTCTTTGTTTTGAAACAGGGTCTCACTAAGTTGCAGAGGCCTCACTAAGTAGCTGAGGCTGGCCGCGAACCCAGATCCTCCTGTCTCAGCCTCCCAAGTACTGGGATTACAAGCGCGTGCGCCACCGCACCCGGCTGGGCATTTTACTTTCAAACCATCACGCTCTGCCTGAGCTCACCATGCTGGGTCTTGCCTCTGGCCTTCTTACCCCTTAATTTAGCTCATTAACAAGGACCTCCTTCGTGCCAGGCGGTGGGCCGAGCATCAACATCCAAGGCGACCATCCTGGAGAAGCTACCTCCCCCTTCCCAGGGCGTTTCCCGTCACCTGGTCTGACTTCTTTTTTTTTTTTGCGGTACCGGGGATTGAACCCAGGGGTGTTCTACCTCCACGCTATACCTGGCCCTATTTTTTTATACTTTATTTTGAAACTGGGTCTCACGAAGTTGCGGAGGGCCTCACTAGGTAGAGAGAGAGAGAGAGAGAGAGAGACAGGGAGAGGGAGGGGGGGGAGAGAGAGAGAGAGAGAGAGAGAGAGAGAGAGAGCTGAGGCTGGATGCGAACCCCGATCCTCCAGTCTCCGCCTCCCAAAGTACTAGGATTACAAGCGTGCGCCACCATGCCCGGCGTACCTGGTCTGACTTCTCCCTTGGTCCAGGGCCCGTGGTTTGGTAGAGAGTGAGTCTCTACCTTGGTCCAGGGCCCGTGGTTTGGTAGAGAGTGCGCTTCAGGGGCAAGGAGAGCAGTGGTTCTGCGGACCTTTGGGAAGAGGGCCAGCCTTGGATGACTGTATTTAATTGTTTTGCAATACGCCATAACCCAGCAAGAGTGGCCATAGCATTATACCAGAACCCCGAGTGTGAGGTCCTGGGTGGGGTGGACATAGAGGAGGAAGGGGGTTTGGTGGTTGGGGCATCTGAAATCAGGCACAGAGAGGAGCGCCTCCTTTAGTTTCACAAGTGGAGGAGTGCTATAGGATGAAGATGTCCCAGAAAAGACTGGCAAGACCTCAAGAGTTGCCAATTGAGAGTCTTTATTAAAAGAAACCGGCAGCCGGGACCACCCTGGTATCTGACCAAGTGTGGTACCCAACTGCCCTCCAGCATCCTCTTATATAGGGTAAGATTTAATACAAGCTTAGAATGCAAACTGAAGTTCCCATGACAGGATCCCATAGCAGGAGGTGGAAAGCCCCCTACCGTTTCCATAGTATTCAGGTACGCCAAGCAAGCCAAGCATTATCAACAGTCCAGAAGCAAGAATAGGCCATTAGCATTCACAATAGCACAGTTAGTTTCTACAGTACATTTTGTTAGTTCCAACAGATCATTAATTATGTGCCCATATCCCGGTTTGATTTTTAGAAAGAACTTCCCTGTTCTATAGCCAAAGCGGGGTTGCCCTTAGTGACAATCATGGAGTTGCTTCAGCTACGGACTCTAACTGTAAATTACTTCAGCTACCAACTAACTATGCCTTATCACAGTAGAGACGGGGAGAGTCAGATCTAGGGGTTCTTCTAGAGGCCCTCTCGATGCCATATATAGGGGTTTTGCCAAAAGGCCAAAATTGGGAGTCCAAAGTCTAAAGTATCCTGCTAATCTGAGGAAGGAGAGGACATCCCTTCTTGTGTCAGGCTAATGAGTGTCACTGAACTAATGAGTGTCTTTCGTTGTGGGGTGATGATGGCCTCATGGGTTGGAGAGATGGACAAACCTAGGTGTGTGACGATTGTGTGGGACACTTGTGCCTTTGAGGGGGATACCCGGTATCCTTTACAAGCAAAGAGACTGAGAAGGAGGGTTGTGTGTTGTAATGAAAGGTCTAAAGAGGGCTGCAGAGGAACGAATCATCTACATGCTGGAGTAAAGTGCTGGGAGCTGGGTCCAGGGAAACTAGACCTGAGGGCTTGTCCAAAGAAATGAGGGCTGTCCCTCATGCCCTGGGGGAGAAACGTCCAGGTGAGTTGGGAAGAGGTGTTGGAGTCGGGGCCAGGCCAGGTGAAGGCAAAAAGACCTTGGCAGGGCCGGTCAAGGGGGACAGTGAAAAAGGCATCTTTGAAGTCAAGTACTGAGAAATGGGATGAGGAGGGGGGAATATAAGTGAGAGAAGGGTGGCGGGGTTGGGGACTACAGGCGTGTAGGCATAACAGCTTGGTTAATTATCCGTGTCTTTGTGATTGCTAGGATGTGGGGTTATGGGGCACGGGTTGGTTGAAAGACTTTGACCTGCAGAAGGTAAGTGATAATGGGTTAGAAGCCTTGTAGTCCTGCTGGGCTGAGAGGATATTTGGCTTGGCTGGGGAAAATGGTAGGGTCTTTTAGGTGGATCTTTTTTTTTTTTTTTTGCGGTACTGGGGATTGAACCCAGGGCCATTCTACCTCCGAGCTACACCCCCAGCCCTATTTTATTCTTTATTTTGAAACAGGGTCTCACTAAGTTGCGGAGGGCCTCACTAAGTAGCTGAGGCTGGCCGCGAACCCGGATCCTCCTGTATCAGCCTCCCAAGTACTGGGATTATAAGCATGTGCCACCACACCCGCCGGCTTTAGGTGGATCTTAATCGGGGTGTGGTGGGTGGCAATGGAGGGTCGAGAAGTGTCCCAAACTTGGGGGTTTACATTTGGGAGAAAGGGGAGAAGGAAGGATGGAGCTGAATCTGGATGGCGAAGCACGATAAAGGGTGTAAGGTATGTGGGGTGCACTGTGGGGACGCCTGGAGTTTGGACAGGATGTCTCGTCCTAGGATAGGAGTGGGGCAATGGGGAATGACTAAGAATGTACAGGAGAACGGGGTGTCAAAAAAGTTTAAAAGGCTGGGCATGGTGGTGCATGCTTGTAATCCCAGCTTCCTAGGACCGGATGGGACCGAAAGGTGGACATTGATGACCTCCTATTCTCCCTGAAACATTCACCTTGCCACTCCCTGGTTTTAACTTGTGATTGCCACTCCCTAGTCTTAACTGGTGTTTGCCACTCCCTTAACTTGTGATCTTCTTCCCGTTTGCTTTGTTTGAACCTCTATATAAGAAAGGCCTTGACTATATAAGGCAGGAGAATTTGTCATCTTGGATCTCCTCCCTGACCCCCCCATTATTAAATTTTCTCCAAATTATTATATCAGACTTCGTGTCGGTACCGTGCGAGAAGACTATTGATCAGGAAACTGCCTGGTGCAGCGACCTTCCATGGCAGGAACCACGGAATAGTTTTCAGGGAGCTGCTTAAAGCAGCAACCATCCGTGGCGGGACTATGGAGCAAGTAGCATCTGCCGGAGCACCCCAATAGAGGAGGTACCATGTATTCCTACAAGAGATAGAGGAATCTTTTAGGGGTTCAGCATACTCAGGTAAAACAGAATAAGTAGCCCCCAGATCCAGTAGGAAGGAGACTGGCTTACCTGACATGGTCATGGTCGCCCAGGGCTCCTGATGGGAGATGATGGGGGGGGGGCGCTTAGGGCCTGGGTCTCATCAGCCCGCTGTGGCCAGGCCAGGGAGATCTGTCCAGGGATTGCTTGATGTAGGACAGTGTCCCGTCAAGTAACTGTGTCTCTCAGTGCACAGTCCGATTTCCAGTGTCCCTTAATTTCTTCAGAGGATATAGTTTAGAAGGACGGGGCCATGGGTTAGGGCAGGCTCTTGCCCAGCGGCTGTCCTTATCACATTTAGAACAGTCCCCCAGAGGGGTGGCCCTTTTGTTTGATGGAGTACCCGGTTGCTCCCAGAGAGCTGCAGGTTGAAACAACCATCCTCAGTTTCGGGTCGAGGGTGGTGTATTTGAGGACAGCCTCCACGAGGCAGGACGTGAACAGGGCTGGGTTCTCATTAGGACTTTGAGTAATTTCTTTAATTGTATCATAGTTTACTACTTATTTATTTATTTATTATTTTGTGGTACTGGGGATGGAACCCAGGGGCCTTCTACCTCTGGGTTACACCCCCCAGCCCTATTTTATTTTTTATTTGGAAACAGGGTCTCTCTCACTAAGTTGCTGAGGCTGGCTTCGAACCTGCGATCCTCCTGTCTCAGCCTCCCAAGTACTGGGATTACAAGCATGCACCACCACACCCGGCTTCAATTGATTTTAGAACTGTACCTTACTGTTAGAGTCTCAAACAAAAGTGGCTCCATCTTGTGAAGACATGCCATTTTGCAGGTCTCTGCAATGGATTCCGGAATCAAGAGGTAAATCCTCGTGTTTTTGGTTTGGTTATGGTGATTTTAATTAGCAGCCGTAGATTTCTCTTGATTCGGGCCCAAGTGGTTCAGGTCAATGCATTTTGATGCAGAAGAGAGAAAGGTCAGTGGGTAGAATGTTCCTGAAAACGCGAATTTGAGCTTCACATATTTCTCCTGTGGGGGTGTGTGCATGTGTGAGGTTGGCCACTGGAGTCGCATAGATTGCAATCAGCCCTCTGTATCTTTCAGTTAAACACCTGCAGATTCAAGCAACTACAAAATGAAAATATTGGGAAAATTTTTTCCTCTGTATTAAACATGTACAGGAGGTGAGTATAGTGGCTCATGCCTGTAATCCCAGTACTTGGGAGGCTAAAACAGGAGGATCACAGGTTCGAGGACAGCCTCAGCAACTTAGTGCGACTCTCAACAACCTAGCGAGACCCTGTTTCAAAAAATTTTAAAAAAACTTCTTTTTAAAGGGTTGGGAGTGGAACTTGGAGATAGTATGCCCCTGGGTCCAATCCCCAGTACTACCAAAAAAACAAAAAACAAAAACAAAACAAAATAGTACAGGCTTTTAAATCAACATTCCCTAAGCAATACAGTGCAACAACTATTTATATACATTTAAATTATATCATGTATTTTTTAAATTTTTTTTTTTTTGGCGGTACTGGGGATGGAACCCAGGAGCATTCTACCTCCACGCTCCAGCCCCAGCCCTATTTTTTATTCTTTATTTTGAAACAGGGTCTCACTATGTTGCAGAGGGCCTCACTAAGTAGCTGAGGCTGACTGAGAACCTGCGATCCTCCAGTCTCAGCCTCCCAAGTACTGGGATTACAAGCGTGCGCCACCACGCCTTGCTATATCACGTATTATAAGTAATATAGGGATGAGCCATGTATGGTGGTGTATGCCTATACTCCCAGTACTTGGGAGGCTGAGAAGGGAGAATCTCAGGTTCGAGGCCAGCCTCTGCAAGTTAGCAAGACCCTGTTTCAAAATGAAAATAAATAAATAAATAAAAGGGGCAGGGGGTAGAGCTCAGTGGTAGAATGCCCCTGGGTTCAATCCCCAGTACCAGCACACACAAAAAAGAAAAAAGTAGACGGGCGTGGTGGCGCACGCTTGTAATCCCAGCACTTTGGGAAGCGGAGACCGGAGGATCCGGGTTCGCAGCCAGTCTCAGCTCTCTCTCTCTCTCTCTCTCTCTTTCTCTCTATCTCTCTCTCCCTCTCTCTCTCTCCTTAGTGAGGCCCTCCGCAACTTCGTGAGACCCGGTTTCAAAATAAAGTATAAAAAATAGGGCCGGGGGCGTAGCGCGGAGGTAGAACACCCCTGCGTTCAATCCCCGGTACCACAAAAAAAAAAAAAGTAATCTAGGGATGATTTAAAGTATACAGGAGTGCCGGATGTGGTGGCGCACGCTTGTAATCCCAGTACTTTGGGAGGCGGAGACCGGAGGATCCGGGTCCGCGGCCAGCCTCAGCTCTCTCTCTCTCTCTACCTAGTGAGGCCCTCCGCAACTTCGTGAGACCGGTTTCAAAATAAAGTATAAAAAAATAGGGCCGGGGGTGTAGCGCGGAGGTAGAACGCCCCTGGGTTCAATCCCCGGTACCGCAAAAAATAAAAAAATAAATAAATAAATAAAGAAAGAAAGAAAGTATACAGGAGCGTGTGCGTAGGTCCTGTGCAAACACTACATCATTTTATGTAGGGACTTGAGCAGCCTGAGGTTTTGGATCCTTGGGTGTCCCGGAACCAATTCCAGTGAAGACCGCGGGAGGACTGGGCCGTATCAGCAGAGAGAAGCCCTAGGAAGTCCACTCAGTGGAGGCTCTGTCCACGCGCCTTCCTCTCGCTTCTACTTTTGTTGTGCGTGGCGAGCTTCTGCCAGCTTCTGCCAACAGATGGCTTGTTCATAAGGGACAGCGATGACAATACCCGCAGAGCAGGAGTCCCTCTCAGAGCTGAAGGGCCACAATTGCCTGGGCTCTGTAAATGCCAACGCTGTCCACGGCCTGGCTCCGTCGGCCCCGGAGAGGAGAGTGCAAACAAATTATTCCAGTCGACGGAAGAAATACAAACAAAATTCCGACTGTCAGACTTCTTAATTAGTTTCCTGTGCTTGCTAGGTTTGGCCTTTAGCCTTAATTGTGGGGGAAAACGTGTTTGTCTCCTGTAAATAAATTTCAGACCAAAGCAGGTGAGAAAGATTTGACAGCAGGTCAACTCTGTACCAACGCTGTCCAGAAGAGAGGTAACGGGAGCCACGTGGGCAATTTTTTTAGCTGCATTAAAAAATGGGGAATAAGCCAGGCATGGTGGCGCACGCTTGTAATCCCAGTACTTGGGAGGCGGAGACAGAAGGATCTGGGTTTGCGGCCAGCCTCAGCTACTTAGTGAGGCCCTCTGCAACGTCATGAGACCCAGTTTCAAAATAAAGGATAAAAAATAGGGCTGGGGGTGTAGCTCGGAGGTAAAACGCCCCTGGGTTCAATCCCCAGTTACTGCAAAAAAAAAGAGGGGGAATAATCATGTAAAATTGTTTAATCTTTAGCTTATTTAACCTAATATAGCCAATAGTATTCACTCAATCCACATAGAAGTTAGGAGTGAGTTTTTTGTTTGTTGGTTTGGCTCTTGGTGCTAGGGATGGAACCCAGGACCCCCTAAATGCTAAGCATGGGCTCTGAGTCACACCCCAAGCCCAGCAAAATTTTTGCTTGTCTGTTTGTTTACTTTTGGTACTGGGGATTGAACCCAGGGGCATCTTACCTCCAAGCTACACCCCCAGTCCTATTTTTTGATTTTTAGTTTGAAACAGGGTCAGAGGTGGGGCCTCTGCAGCTCAGACTGACCACAGTCCACGTTCGCCTCGGCCATGCCTGCGCGGCTCTGTGGGGCTCCCTCCCAGCAGGAGGTCACAATACAGGAGGTTGTTGACACCCGCTTGTGTGCGCAGGAACCAGGCGAGCCCCATGGGTCCGTCAGCAGCTGCAGCAAACAGCAGCGTCCCAAGCAGAGATGGCCGCGAGGGGAGGGCAGAGGCGCCCCAGAACGTCTTCCCAGGGGGACCCGCCTGAGCATCCTGTCGAGGGACCACAGCACAGAGGGGGGACGCTGAGGCCAAGGGGAAAGACTCCAGAGACACGAAGCTGCACGTGACTAGATGGGGAAGAGCCCCAGGGATTTGACGCTCCAACACACTCTGCCCTCCCGGGCCTGGCGGCCAAACCCAGGTGATGTTCTTCTGTGTCTTAGAGTTGGAAAGTGACAGGACAGTGCCCTTGGTGGCCTGCTGCAGGCTGTTTCCCACTGCTGACTAGTCGCCACCCTGTCCTGAGATCTTCCTTCTTACACTGCGTCCACATGGTCCAGCTCCTGTCCCCATGGCGTCCCTGTGGTCCATCTCCTGTTTATAGTGTCCTTGTGGTACAGCCTTCTGTCTATAGTGTCCCTGTGGTCCATCATCTATAATGTCCCTGTGGTCCATTGTCCTATCTACAATGTCCCTGTGGTCCATCTCCTGACTCCACGCTATCCCTGTGGTCTATCTCCTATCTATGGCGTCCCCGTGGTCCAGTCTTCTGTCTCCATGGTGTCCCTGTGGTCCAGTCTCCTGTCTTTAGTGTCCCCATGGTCCATTGTCCTATCTACAGTGTCCCCATGGTCCATCTCCTGACTCCACAGTGTCCCCGAGGTCCAACTCTTAGCTATTGTGTCTTCATGGTCCACTCTCCTATCTCTAGTGTCCCCATGGTCCTCGTCCTATCTACAGTGTCCCCGAAGTCTATCTCCTATCTATGGTGTCATCATGGTCTAGTCTCTTGTCTCTAGTGTCCCCATGGCCCATCTCCTATCTACAGTGTCCCCGTGGTCCATCTCCTGACTCCACAGTATCCCTGAGGTCCATCTCCTATCTACAGTGTCCCCATGGTCTATCTCCTGACTCCAGTGTCCCCAAGGTGCATCTCCTATCTATGGTGTCCCCGTGGTCCAGCCTCCTGTCTCTAGTATCCCCATGGTCCACTGTCCTATCTACATTGTCCCTGTGGTCCATCTCCTGACCCCATGGTGTCCCCGTGGTCCATCTCCTGCCTATGATGTCCCCGTGGTTCATCTATCTATGGTGTCCCTGTGGTCCAGCCTCCTGTCTCTAGTATCCCCATGGTCCATCGTCCTATCTACAGTGTCCCTGTGGTCCATTTCCTGACCCCATGGTGTCCCCGAGGTCCATCTCCTGACAGTTCTGATAGTTCCACATAGCCTCGCTTCCCTGGCCGCCGAGTCTAAGGCAGCTCGCTCCCCTCTGAGCCGCCCTCTGTCCGTTGACCTGCCTTATTCCCTCATAGCTCTTGCTCTACTGAAAACCCTCTCCGTGCATCTTCCTGCCCCACACTCTCTGGAGTATAACACCATGAGGCCCAGACCATGTCTATCCCTTTTCTAGAATGACGCCCTGCACACAGCAGTCGCTCGATAAATGTTGGCAAATGAGCGAGTCTTTGTTTCCCAGAAGACAAACCCAGAGCAGTTAAGTGACACGTCCCAAGTCCCACTGTTAGATCACACTTGGCATCAGAGTCCAGGGCTCCCTGAAAAGACGAAGAAATGGAAAAGCAGGGAGGAATAAGATGACGGTGTTCAGAAGCTCCCGACATCAAATGCTGTTTTCGGGAATGCTTGGTTCTCTCGGTGCTGAGAAGTCAGGTGTCAAACCACACCCCCCACGCACACGTCCTTTGTGACGTCTGCGCCGAGGAGCCTGGGGACTTGGAATCCTGGCTTGGAAGGTTCCCTTAGGGTCATCTACAATAATTGTCCACATGACGCTTTAATCTCCTCCTCCGCAAGGGCAACACGTTACAAATTTGTTGCTTTTTATCTGCCATATGGGAGAGAATGGGGGCTGTTAAATTACACCCAAAATAAAAAATGCGTTAGCCGGGCTTGGTGGCACACACCTATAATCCCAGTACGTAGGAGACTGAGACAGGAGCATCACAGGTTTGAGGACAGTATCAACGATGTAGCGAGACTCTCAGCAACCTAGTGAGACCCGGTTTCAAAATTTAAATTTTTTTTTTTTTTTGCGGTACAGGGGATTGAACCCAGGGGCATTCTACCTCTGAGCTACACCCCCAGCCCTATTTTTTTATTCTTTATTTTGAAACAGGGTCTCACTAAGTTGCCAAGGGCCTCACTAAGTAGTTGAGGCTGGCCGTGAACCTAGATCCTCTGGTCTCAGCCTCCTAAGTACTGGGATTACAAGTGTGCACCACCACGCCCAGCTTCAAAATAAAAAATTTTAAAATACGGGGGGTTGGCGGTGTAGTTCGGAGATAGACCACCCCTTGCTTTAATCCCCAGCAACACAATAAATAAATAAATAAATAAATAAATAATAAATAAATAAGTAAATAAATAAAATAAAAATAAACACATTAGAATGGGAACCTGAGGGTCTCTCTCATGAATGACTTGCATGAATCTCAGCGGTTAAGTTCCTGGCATCTATTTTGAGTCTTCAGGACCTGTTTTTCCTGTTTCCGGGCTTAGGAATGTTCCAGATGGTGCTGGGAGCTAGAGAATGGACCTTTCAACAGGTCAGGTGTCCCCACGGGGTTGGTTCTATCTTGACGTTGGTCCATCTTTGATTTGGTTGTTATGGCCCCCATCCTCCCAAGGCCCTGGAGGGGGACGCGTGCTTGTCATCTTCTGCAGGTCGGGGTGGGGAGCAGCCGGCTGGGGCGGGGGGAGGGCTATGCGCTGGCTTCTAAGCTGTGCACACACGGTGACTAAGAGTGATGCATGAAAATAGCAGCTGAAAATGTCACCGCCCACCTCCCAAACTTTCCAAGAAGAAACACGGCCCCGAGTAATGCCGGCTGTGAGCGAACCGAAGGAGCAACAGTTTATTTGTGGCCCGAGACAAGGCTTCCCTTGAGACCGATGTCGCTCGTGACTGCCTTTGTTCGTCATCCACGATGAGTAGGTTCCGTGGCTTAAAGCCCACTTGATTCCACTTGGCAGGCTCCTCCCTCCCACCCCGGCTGGCACAAGGGGCGTGGCGGGCAAGCTGTAGAATGTTCTACTCAGGATCTGCCAGCCCTGGAGTCCTCGTGTAAAGGGAGATGATCCTGCCCAGGCTGCCTTCCAGGACGGACGTGAAATTGGGTGAAAAGTGTTGCTTTCTATCAGTTAACCAGACAGCACCTCTTTACCCCTGTGATCTCTGTCCTCCAGGTCCTAGCTGATGAATGCAAAGCAGGGGACCTCCACCTCCCCAACTCAAGGGAGCAGGTGGCTGTCCTTTGGTCCCCATACCGCCCCCAGCAGGAACTCACTGGCAATTGCTGACCATGGTGTCCACTGACATCTTTATAGAAATCAAAGGAACTCCTCTCAGTACAAGTGAGGGCGCCCATGTGGTAGGACACACAGGAGCACCATGACTAGCCTGGCCCTGAATCATAAAGGGTCAAACAAGCCGGGCGTGGTGGCGCACGCTTGTAATCCCAGTACTTTGGGAGGCGGAGACCGGAGGATCCGGGTTCGCGCCCAGCCTCAGCTCTCTCTCTGTCTCTCGGTCTCTCTGTCTCTCGGTCTCTCTGTCTCTCTGTCTCTCTCTCCTTAGTGAGGCCCTCCGCAACTTCGTGAGACCCGATTTCAAAATAAAGTATAAAAAAAAATAGGGCCGGGGGCGTAGCGCGGAGGTAGAACACCCCTGCATTCAATCCCTGGTACTGAAAAAAAAAAAAGAAAAAAAAAGGGTCAAACAAGTCACAAAAAGCTATAAACATGGGCATGGTGGCTCATGACTGTCATCCAAGTACTTGGGAGGCCGAGACAGGAGGATCGCAGCTTCACGGCCAGCCTCAGCAACTTAGCGAGGTCCCTCAGCAACTTAGTGAGACCCTGTTTCAAAATAAAAAATGAGAGCTGGGTGTGGTGGTGCACACTTGTAATCCCAATACTTGGGAGGCTGAGACAGGAGGATCTGGGTTCGCAGCCAGCCTCAGCTACTTAGTGAGGTCTTCCGCAACTTAGTGAGACCCTGTTTCCAAATAAAGAGTAAAAAACAGGGTGAGAGGTGTAACTCGGAGTTAGAATGCTCCTGGGTTCAATTCCCAGTACAACACACACACAGAAAAGGGCGTGAGTGTAGCTCAGAGATGGAATGCCTCTGGGTTCCATCCCCAGTACCACCAGATGAATAAATAATAAAAATAAATAAAAACTAAAAAGGGTTGGGGATCTAGCTCAGTGGTAGAGTGCCCCTAGGTTCAAATATACACACATACACATACACAAACTATAAAAAATGACTCACAGAACTCAGTCATCTTAGAATTGTAAAAAGAGTTAACAGATATTTGATCCACCCTTCTGTCTTCATTAAGACAGAGATTGCGCCCTCCAATCCAGAGGTGAGAAAACAGAGAGCCATTGGGACCACCCAGCTATCCCCCAAAATGTCACCTCCCTCCTGCAGAAAACCCAGGAGATTTTGGCTGAGGCCCAAACACTGTGCTGTAAAACCTGGTTTTTGACTTTTAGTTGACAGGATCGTTTTCCTAAGGTCCTAATCATTAGCAGCGAACCTGCCAAATCAGTCCCACTGTTAACCAGAACAATCCAACAGGAGGCTGGTACTGTACGGGGGAGAACAGTAAGTTTCTCCACCAGACAGAGAGGAGTAGACAGGAACAGGATGGGCGTGGGGGCAGAAGTTTGCAGCTGGTCTCTAGTTAGTGAGGACTTCAGGACTGATGAGAGCCCACAATTACTTAGCTCCTCTCACCTGCCAAGCAGGTTCAGCTGCCTCCTGGGTTCACTGATTTAGTCTGATTAGGGACAACCTGATGATCTTCACACCTGCTCTGACCCACATTCCCGGTGAGAAAACTGACACTTGGAGATATAAACAAATTGTCGGAGGCCACTCAGCTGGCTGAGCTGTGTGGAAAGGTGTGTGCATCCGTGACTGTGTGTACAAGTGTGTGTGCATGAGAGAGAAAAAGGGAGAGATCCTATAATTATTTCTAGATTTTCAAAACCTTCCCCTCTAATACCAGGCCTCCATGATGTCATTGATTATAAAAATAAAATGAATTTATTTATCTTAGATTTATGTATTTGACCAAGAAAGGACCCAGAGCAGGGTGTGGTGTCACACACTTGTAATCCTAGTACTTGGGAGGCTGAGACAGGAAGATCACAGGTTCAAAGCCAGCCTTAGCAACTTAGTGAGGCCCTCCACAACTTAGTGAGACCCTGTTAAATAAATAAATAAGTAAATAGAAAGAAAGAAAGAAAGAAAGAAAGAAAGAAAGAAAGAAAGAAAAGGACCCAAGATCTTTCAGATTGTTTTGACTCTCAACTTGCTGCACTTTGTTTCAATGAAATGCATTAAAAAAAATCAAGCCACTGAGCATGGTGGTGCACACCTGTAAGTCCAGTAAGTCTCTCAACTTAGGTGGTTGAGAGAGGAGGATTACAGGTTTGAGACCAGCTTCGGCAACTTAGCAAGACCCTCACCAACTTAATGAGTCCCTGTTTCGAAATGAAAAAGGGCTGGTGGTGTAACTCGGAGGTAGAATGTACCTGGGGTCAACCCCCAGTATCAAAGTAACTAACTAATTAACTAACTAAAAAACCCTTATCTAACCATCTACAGTGACTCTTTGCATTATATCTGCTTTCTACCTTTGCTCTTAGCCAACCATAGACTAAACCTCTAAAACTGTGAGCCAAATAAACTTTTCCTCCTCTAAGTTATGCTTGTCAGGGACTATGGCCACAGAGATGGAAAAGCTAAAAGAGGAATTGGTACCCAGGTATGGGGATGTTGCTATGTTGAAACCAGACCCTGTTGTTTAGAAGACTTTGGAACTGGTTTGCAGGAGGACTTTGGAAAGGATTGGAATCTTGGAATGTTGTAAACTGAGCCTAAGAGGTGATTCTGTTGGGAGCTCAGAAGACCAGAATGCCGATAGGAATGCAAACAGTAAAGACTGTGCTCATGAAGTTTCAGAGGGCAAGGAGGACTCTATATGGAATTAGAGGCTGCACATGCTACATTCTGGCAAAGAACTTACCTACATTTTACCTATGTCTTTTTTTTTTTTTTTTTTTGGTGGTACCGGGGATTGAACCCAGGGGCATTCTACCTCTGAGCTACACCCCCAGCCCTATTTTTTATTCTTTATTTTGAAACAGGGTCTCACTAAGTTGCAGAGGGCCTCACTAAGCAGCTGAGGCTGGCCACGAACCCAGATCCTCCGGTCTCAGCCTCCCAAGTACTGGGATTACAAGTGTGCACCACCATGCCCGGCTTACCTATGTGTTGAGACTTTGTGAGAGACTGAATTTAAAGGCAACGAACGAATTAACCTGGTGGAGGAAATTTGAAAGCAGCAGAGCATTCAGGTAGTGACATGGGTATTGCTGGCAGCTTGTATCCTGGTTTCCTATGATAAAAGGGAGCAGAAAGCAGAGGAGAAAGATCTTTAAGATTTTCAGTTTGACCAGAAAAGTGTGTGTGAAATTGGGGCCAAGGAAGTTGTGGTTGTTGAAGCAATTACTAGGACTAAAGAGAAGTTAAATATTTTGCCTGGAGACAATAGGAAAGATACTTCAGAGCATCTCAGGAATCAGCAAGACCTCACCCATCCCAGGATCAAGGGCAGCATAACTTTGGGGACTTTATTGAAAGAGGTTGCTTTGAGCCCTCCGCAACTTCGTGAGACCCGGTTTCAAAATAAAGTATAAAAATAGGGCCCGGGGGTGTTAGCTCAGAGGTAGAACGCCCCTGGGTTCAATCCCCAGTACCACACACAAAAAAAGAGGTTGCTTTGAGAAGCCTTGGGGGTGCCCTGTTCACACAGGGCCACCTAAAAAGTTGTTTCCCCAGGTTTGCTTCACCATGCTCACCTGCCCAGGAACATGAGGCCTCTGCAGCCGTGATCCAAGGGTGCCCAGCTACTGCTCAAGCTGAAGGCAGACCTTGGTCTTATACATGTGGTGCTACTTCTGCAGGAATGCAGAATTCTGGAATTAAGAAGCCATGGAGGCTTCCACTGAGATTTCAATGGAAGACCTGGGAGGCCAGGTAACACAATACATCATTGGAATCCCTGCGAGCAGCCCCTGAGAGCGCCATGAGTGAAGCGACCCCTGGAATAAAGAAACATGGAACATCTGCCAAGGAAAGATTCAGGCAAAAAGCAGACTGGCCACAGAGAGAGGCCACCAGGGCGGGGATGCCCAAGCCCCTTGGAGCTAATACCTCACCGCTGTGTGCCCTGCGGCTGGACCTGGAGCTGCAGACTTAATGCTTGCCTTGCTGGGTCTTGGTCTTGCTTTGGTCCTATCCCTTCTTTCTGTGCCCCTCTTCCTCCCTTTTGAAATGGGAATGTTTACTCTGCAGCACTGCACGTTGGAAGCATGTAACTTACTTGGTTTTTCTTTTGGTTTTTCGCAAGGGCTCACAGCTGAAAGTTTGCCTTGAGTCTCAGAGGAGAGTTTGGACTTCGACTTTTGAGCAAAGCAGCGACTGTGAAGATTAGGGGGACCCTTGGAGAAGGACTGAACGCACTCTGCATTGTGAGATGGACATGAGGTTTGGGGGGCTGGAGGTGGAATGTTATGGTTTGGGTTTGGAATGCTCCCCCAAAGCTCTTGTGTTGAAAGCATGCTCCCTAATGCAGGAAGGTTCCGGGGTGGGCATGGCTGGAGGAGACAGGTCACCAGGGGTGTGTGGTCTTGGAGACCATATTTGTCCTTAGTCCCCAACTCTTGCTTTCTCTGCTTCTGGCCGCCGTGACTGAGAGGGGCTTTTCTCCACCATGTACACTGCCGCCGCAGCTCCTGCCTTGGAGCCAGCTGACTATGGACTGAACCTCTAAAACCATGAGCCAAATAAATCTTTCTTCATCCAAGTTGTGCTTGTCAGGCATTTTGGTCAGAGCAACAGAAAAGCTGACTACAACACCCATCTCCTGAGTTTCTGCTTTCATGGGTATTCCCTGCCCCCACCTTCACACAATGGTGGCCCTTGTTCCTCCTCTGGGTCGCCTCCTCCCTCCTCTTTGCCTCTTTCTGAGCTCTGAGTCAGGGTCTGTCTTTGGGGGACCCTGGGGCGTGTGGCACAGGCCTGGCCCCTACAGGTGCTGAGCAGACATGTTTTAAATGAGTGGATGTGTGGACGCCTCATAGCCATGTCTTCTGATGCTGTGTGGAGCCTTCTGTGTCATTGAATTTTCCAACATTATCATTTTCCTGGTCAGAGTAATTAGGGAAGATATTGTTCCTGTTTTTCAGGTGGGTTGAGTAGTTCTACTTAGCCAGCATGCATGTGTGTGCGCTCTGGTCATATTGTATGGCTGATGGTAAGAGAGGAACAGCATTTGCTTGGTCCCTGGTCTTAAGGGCCACAGTGGCTCAGTGCCCCCTTCAGGCAGGGATGGGGCATGCTTTTTTTGGTACTGGGAATTGAACCCAGGGGTATTCTACCACTGAGCTACACCCCACTCCCTTTTTATTTTTTATTTGAAACAAGGTCTCACTAAGTTACTGAGTCTGTCCTCAAACCTGTGATTCTCCTGTCTAAGCCTCCCAAGTTTACTGGATTATAGATGTGCACCCCCGTGCCCAGTGGGGCGTGCGTTCCTGAGGAGCGCTGGAGGCAGCATGTGGCGGGAGGGATGGGTAGGAGAGATGAGGACGCTGAACTCGCTGGACTTGTGAGCACTGGTTGTGGGGGAAGGGCTGCTCCTTGTGGGTGGATGGGGGCTGTGCCATTCCTGGATGCAGATCTTGGAGGCAGTCTGGACACCTCCATTGTGAGGACCCTAGGGCCCCCCCAATTAGAGGTTTCCTGTTAACAACTGGAGCAGAGTCAAGGTGCTTCCAAGTTTATATTCATGAGCGTCTGTTGATATCAGACTCACAGAACCATATGCTTCTAGAACGTTAGACCCAAAAGGTCACAAAATCTTTTTTTTTTTTTTTTTTTTGCGGTACCGGGGATTGAATCCAGGGGCGTTCTACCTCCGCGCTACACCCCTGGCCCTATTTTTTATACTTTATTTTGAAACCGGGTCTCACGAAGTTGCGGAGGCCTCACTAGGTAGAGAGAGAGAGAGAGAGAGAGAGGGAGGGAGAGAGAGAGAGAGAGAGAGAGAGAGAGAGCTGAGGCTGGCCACGAACCTGGATCCTCCGGTCTCCGCCTCTCAAACTACTGGGATTACAAGCATGCGCTACCACGCTCGGCCATGGTCACAAAATCTTAACACAATTAAGATAAGATCTAAATGTGCTCACAATGACAAGGATGAATCTCCCAGAAGTCATGTTGAATGAAAGACAGCGACGGGAGAGCAGGTATCTTGCCGTTCCTTTAATATGGAGTTCCCGGGGTGGGTGAAGCTGACCTTTGAAGGTACACAGATGTTGGCACAAACAGGATTACTTTTCTGAATTAAAATAGCCACCTCCAGTCAGGCATGGCGGCACAGACCTGTAATCCCAGCACTTGGGAGGCCAAGGCAAGAGGATCCCAGGCCCAAAGCCAGCTTCAGAAACATAGGGAGACCCTCAGCAATCTAGTGAGACTGTTTCAAAAACAAAAGATAAAATAGGGCTGGGAGTGTAACTTGGGGGTAGAATGTTCCTGGGTTCAATTCCCAGTATCTCATGAAACAAATAAACCAAGCCACCTCCAGGTTTTTAAATGTAAAAAAGATTAATTTTAGTGGGGCGTGGTGGCGCACGCTTGTAATCCCAGTACTTGGGAGGCTGAGACAGGAGGGTCGCGGGTTCGTGGCTAGCCTCAGCTACTTAGTGAGGCCCTCCGCAACTTAGTGAGACCCTGTTTCAAAATAAAGAATAAAAAATAGGGCTGGGGGTGTAGCTCGGAGGTAGAATGCCCCTGGGTTTAATCCCCAGTACTGCAAAAAAAAAAAAGATTAAATTTTTTTAGGGGGGATTCCGCAGATAGAACCCAGGGGCATTCGATCTCTGAGCAACACCCTGAACCCTATTTTATTTTTTTAGTTTGAAATAAGGTCTCATTTAGTTGCTGAGGGTCTTGCTAAGTTGCTGAGGTTGGCCTCAAACCCATGATCCTCCTGTCTCACCCTCCCAAGGACTGGGACTACAGGAATATGAGAGAGAGAATGAAAATGTAATCAGCCAGTCCTGGTGCGGCATGCCTGTAATCCCAGTGACTTGGGAGGCTGAGGCAGGAGGATGGCAAGTTGGAGTCCAGTCTGAGTAACTTAGTGAGACCCTGTCTCAAAATATAAATATAAGTCGGGCATGGTGGCGCACGCTTATAATCCCAGTACTTGGGAGGCTGAGACCGGAGGATCACAGATTCGCAGCCAGCCTCAGCTACTTAGTGAGACCCTCCGCAACTTAGTGAGACCCTGTTTCAAAATAAAGAATAAAAAATAGGGTTGGGGTGTAGCTTGGAGGTAGAATGCCCCTGGGTTCCACCCCCAGTTCCAAAATAAATAAATAAATGAATAAAAATAAAAAATAAAAATGGCTAGGGGTGTAGCTCCTCTGGGTTCATTCCTCAGCACCAAAAATAAACAAGTAAATCAAAAGAAAGAAAGAAAAAGAAATCAGAGCAACAGTTGCCTCTGTGTGAGGGAAACTGGCTGAGGAGACCTGAAGGAACTTTCTGGGTGTGGACACTTCCGGATCTTGATGAGCGTGGGCCACACGGGTGTGTGCATCTGCCAGCGCTCTTCCTGTTGGTGACCATGCTGCCCCAGCCCTGAGCAAGAGTGTCCATGACAGGAGCCCACCGTGACTCCTCGGATACATCCCTCTGCAGGGGCCCGGGGCCTGGTGCCACCACCATCCAGGTCCTCGGACGGGAGGCTCGGGGCTGCCAGGCGGGGAGGGACCAGCACCGCGGAGGCGGGGGATGCAGCCCAGTTTGGGGGTGCGCTGGGGATGTAGGACTCACAGCTCAGTGCCATTTATAGGACCTGATGTCTTCCGTGCTGTGATTCATCCCCTCTACATAAATACGTCAATATCTTTAGAACACAAAGCATGGTATTTGACATTTTTTTGCGAATGGGAGGGAAGGTGGGCTGAGAAACCTGGTGTGCACCCTGGACCGGAACAGCACCGTGGGGTCCTGGAACCTCTGAGTCAGGAGGTTGGAGGCCACCGAGCTTCCCCCACCACACACACACACACACACACACACACACACACACACACACTACACACATATACCACACTTATGCATACCACACACTACACACCACACACACACACACCACACACCATACACCGCACGTCACACATCACATACCACACCACACACAGCACACATATCACATACCACACATATGCATATCACACCACACACCACACACACACCACAAACACACACACACCACACACACACCACACCATACCACACACACCACACACCGCACATCACATACCATGACACACACTACACACATACCACATACCACACATACACATATCACACCACACACGCTATATGCCACACATATGCATACTACATACCACACACACATCACACACACATGCTACACACACAGCACACCATACACACTGCACACACACTATACACCACACACACCACACACACAACATACTACACATACCATACCACACCACACATATACCACACACACTACATACCACACATATGCATACCACACACAACCCACAACACACACACCACACTACGACCACACATACCACACACACAGGGCACTATGCCAGACACACATCGTACACATGCCTCACACATCCACATCACACACATCCACACCCACACCATACACACGCCACACACATCCACACCAAACACACCCACACCACACACACGGCACACACTGCACACGGGAGGCGCCTCCGTGTCTGAGGGGGGACAGAGTGCCTCAGGACCGCTGTACAGACAGAGCCGCCTGGCCTCCCTCAGGCCCACCATGTCTCTGCTGTCACGACATGCTGTGTGACATCAGCCACTGTTGCCTCTCCAAAGAGTTGGCGGCTTCAGAGAATGAGACGCTTGTGGTCACTCACTTGGAGAGAGGAGCTGGCCAGGCCCGCTCAGGACGGCGCCCCATCTGCACCCCATCTTCGCCCGCTGCTCCTCCACGGGAGCAGGACCTCTAGTGAGAGGCAGCAGGCCCTGCCTCCGGGCTCCCTGCCAGCCACAGCGGTGGCTCCGGCGCCTCCACGAGTCCACCATGTGGAGGGCGCCCTGCAGAGCCCCGAGCCCCTGGGCCTACCCCGGCCGGGCAGGAGGTCTGCAGAGCGGGGCTGTGCACCTCGGGGACGGCCTCGAGGGCCATGCAGGGCGCGGCAGGGTCCCCTCGCTCTACTCAGTGCGACAGTCTTCCTCTCTGGGGTGTAGACTGGTTGGCGCGCAGCGGAGAGGACATGGGTGAGAACCGCCCGGGGGGTGTGCGAGGCTGCATAGAGTGACAGCAGGGATGGCCTGGGCGTCCACCGGGTGCCCGGGCAGACCTCCCAGAGTGACTTGCTTTTCACCAGCAGGTCACGGAGAGGTGACAGATGGCACTCTGTGACTCAGTTCCATCATCTGGCACAGGTGACAGATGGCTTCCCGTGGGCACACCAGGTGTTGCGAGATGGCACTTAGTGACCTCCAGGGCCCAGGTGCCTGCTTCCTGGGGGTCTAGAGGAGCCACGTGGGGGGCTGCTGGGGCCTCCAGGGGCTGAAAGCAGCCAGCAGCGGCTGATCCATGAGGAAGCTGGGACCTCAGTCCTGCAGCCTCAAGGACTCACTGAAGGAGCCTGGAGGAGGCCTGAGCTCCAGGTGACTGCAGTGTGACCAACGCGTTGACAGTAGCCTGGAGATTCCTGAGCAGGAGCCCAGGCCCGGCCCTAGGAGCCCAGGCCCGGCCCTAGGAGCCCGAGGAGATCAATGCGTGTTATTTTTAGCTGCTAAGTTTGTAGTGATTGCTTAGCTATCTTAGAAAGCTAATACTAGTCTATTAGCATTTTGTAAAAGGGGGGGGCCTGATATTTATATTCACCTGTATATGCAATAGAACATTCTGAGAGGATACACAAGATACCAAGAACAGTGGGCGCACCTGGGCGTGTAATCCTAGTACTTGGGAGGCTGAGACAGAAGGATCGCAGGTTCAAGACCAGCCTCAGCAACTTAGCGAGGCCCTCAGCAACTTAGTGAGACGCTATTTCAAAAGAGAAAATAAAATAGAGCTGGGGGTGTAGCTTGGCAGTCGAATGTCCCTGAGTTCAACCCCTAGTACCAAAAACAAAAACAAAACAAAACAAAAGAGAGAGAAATGTCTAACCTTGTCGTTTTACACACAGGAGTTAGTTTCCCTCAATAGTTGCTGGCAGTATCCCCAACTCTACCCACTGGACACGCAGAGGAGGTGCTTCCCCAAAGTCGAAATGTCTCCAGACACCAATGAGTGTCCCCAGGGGCAGGGTGGCTCTTGCGGGAACCCCCAATGTGGAGGAGAAAGGCATGTTGAAAGCCAAACTTTCTATTTTTATTCTTTTCTTGGTGTGTGGTACTGGGGATTGAACCCAGGGCACTCTACCTCTGAGCCACACTCCCAGCTCTTTTATTTTGAAACAGGGTCTCACTATGTTGCGCTGACCCCAGGGATCCCAGTCGGGCACACCTGGCTTTCCTGCACCCTGTGGAGGTAGATGAAGTGGGCTGGGAGGGTGCGATCCTGGAGCTTTTAGATTCTGAGCAACACCCTCTCTTTTCCTGTTGGGAGGCTGAGACAGAAGGATCGCCTCCTTTTTAATCTTATTTCCCTTCTCCCCTTGGTCAGTGGCGCCCACAGTCCCCATTTACAATGCTTAGGCAAGGCCCCACGGGAGAGAGTTCTGCTACAGGCAGGGGTAGCTATTACGGATGGGACCCTGAGAAGGGACCCCACACCGCTTCCTAACCCCTGGCCAACACAAGCAGTTCCACAGGAGATACCCAGACAGGCTACAAGAGATTCTAGAAACATCCCACCTGGGAGACATCCTCCATGGTGAGGGAGCCAGACAGAACTTCTGAGGGATGGAGACCCAGACAGGGGTCTGGAGTCGGGGCAGAGACCTCAGAGCCAATGGGGTGTTGATCAAGGCCACAGGTGGGGCTCAGAGGGGCTGGTGCAGGCACCCCTTGGCAGGCACAGGGCTGTTGGGGACCACGCTCATGAACGGCACCTGGAGGGAGGCTAGCGAGGATGCTGGGGACCACAGGGGACAACGCAGGCCATTGCACCCCACCCCATGCCTGAGGGTGCACAAGCTTGGCTGCAACAGCAGGAGGGGAGGCCAGGGACTGCTTGCAGGAGGAACCGGCCTCGAGGTAAATTTGAGTTTCGAATTGACGGCGCAGTTACACGGATGAGATTGTCTTCGCTAAGAGAGACAGTTCCCACCCAGAGGAGCGTGTTGGTTTAATTGGCAATTTAAATTGTTTTCCGCTGCGGGTGGAAATGGGAGTTTCTGAGCGAGACTGGTTATAGAAAGTCAAGGCACTACACGTTTGTGTTCATCTCAATTGCAGCGTCTGCATGACTGACCCCCACACTCCCATTAATTGCTCTCCTCTCGGACACGGCTACTCTTGATAATAAAACCACGGAGCAGCAGCAAGCGTTCCCCAGGCGCCAGCACGCATTGCACATGTTATCATATTTCAACCTCACAGGAGCCCTGTGCAGGAGCACTGATGTCACCCTGAAGAACCAAAGTGAAGCCATGACAGGCTTTAGTTAAAGCTTTAAGTAGAATAGGCCTAAGTATCTGTTTTTCTAGAAGTTAAGTTTCTATAGCCTGTTGCCCCATACCCTGTAGAAACCATTAAGTGTGCTAATCTGATCCTGCCCCTAGCAACCCCTAGAAACAGTCAATCGGTGTCAGGCACACCTGGGTCTAGAATTCCAGATAATTTGGGCGAGGCCACTCTGACCAGAGTCAGCAGGCACCCCACCCATCCTGGACATCCTGAGAAAGGTACTGCGGGCCCGACCAATCAGCCTAAATGACACCGTATATAGTTAATGCTTCCCTAACGATGACCCCTACCTAAGGCGCGAAAATTAAACCAACCAGGGAACGCCAACAAGTTTATGTTTTAAACTACCCTATCAATGTAAAGGTGGGGTGGGCTGCCTCCTTAAGGGATAAAAGCTTTGTTCTTAGAGAGCAAGGGGCTTCTCCCTGTGACCACTGCGTTGGTGCACGTCAGGAGCCCAAGCTTGAGCTTGAATAAAGGACCCTCGTGCGCTTTGCATCAGAATCGGCTCCTGGTGGTCTTTGGTGGGATCGTGAACTTGGCACTTCAACCCCACTTTGTAACTGAGTGAGCTAGAGTCACTTGCAACAGTGGGGCTGGAATGTGAAGCAGGCCTGGGCTGGCTCCACAGGGTGTGATGATGTGTCAGTCAGCTTTTTTTTTCACTGTGACAAAAATCCCTGACAAGAACAACTTAGAGGAGGAGAGGTGTCTTTGGCTCATGGTTTCAGAGGTCAGCCCATGGTCGGCTTGCACAAAGTAGAAACATCATGGCGGCCCGGCGTAGCAGAGGAAAGCTGCTCAGCTCACGGCAGCCAGGAAGCAGAGAGAGAGAGAGAGAGAGAGAGAGGCCAGGGAAAGATACAGTCCTCAGGGCGACACCCCCAGTGACCTTCCAAGCCCCACCTCTGAGCCTTGCTGGGGACCATGAACGGAACACATGAGTTTGAAGGGTCATTTCAGATCCAAACCATGATAGGTGCTCATTGAAACTGCTCGTTTAACTTCACCACTACCTTTATTTATTTATTTATTTATTTTGCGGTACCGGGGATTGAACCCAGGGGCGTTCTACCTCCGCGCTACACCTCCAGCCCTATTTTTTATACTTTATTTTGAAACCGGGTCTCACGAAGTTGCGGAGGGCCTCACTAAGTAGAGAGAGAGAGAGAGAGCGAGCTGAGGTTGGCCGTGAACCCGGATCCTCCGGTCTCCGCCTCCCAAAGTACTGGGATTACAAGCGTGCGCCACCACGCCCGGCTTCACCACTAACTTTAACTTCAAGGTTGATGAGGATGGTCATGCCTGATCCTGTTGGTCTGGCAACAGTCTTGGGGATGTGAAGTTTAACAATAATTGCAGCCAGGGGTGGTGTCTCATACCTATAATCCCAGTACTTGGGAAGCTGAGACAGGAGGATCACAGGTTCCAGGCCAGACTCAGCAACTTAGCAAAACCCTCAGCAACGTATCAAGACCTTATTACAAAATAAAAAATAAAATCAACCTGAGGGTGTAGCTCAAGGTAGAATGCCCCTGGGTTCAATCCCTAGTACCACAAAACAAACAAACAAAACAATTATTGCCCCACCATCCCCCACACACACGCACGCAGGCTTTGATCCAGGTGCATGCTTCTCACCTGAGACACCGCGCTGGCCGCGCTGGCTCTGAGTCTGTGCAGGCAGGTGCAGAGGCTGGTGTTTCTTCCAGTGCCCCTGGCGCAGATGTTGGTCAAATGGCCAAGGCAGGTATGACCCTCCCTTCTTCACACACTGTCCCTCCCCACAGCTCTCTCCCCACCTTCACCTGGCAGGTCCCTTGGGTGTAAAGCGCAGCACAGACCTCATGGGCGGGTGCTGCTGCGGACGCTGCATGGACACTCCCTTTCTGGGGCGCTGCACTGCCCGACAGAGCTCTGTTCTGGCCCGTCTCAAGACACTGAGTGACCCACCATCCTAACACCTGTGCTGAGCCTGAAGCCCCGCCCCTCGGGTTCCCAGCTCCAGGTGGCCCTGCAGAGGTCCAGGACCAGACAGTTGGGAGCAAGTCCAACAGCGTCTCTCGTCAGCTCTGGGAGCCAGGTGCCCGCCTCTCTGTCCTCGGCCTCCGCCTTGGAAGGGGGCTGGTGACCTTAACTTTCCTAGGATGGTGTTGGGGATCCAGGGAGCAACTGCCCCTGTCTCGGAGGCACCAGGAAGGCTCCTGGCAGGGATGGTACCTTGCAGCCTCCTGGGCCCTTGCCCAGCTTTCCTTTGCCCTGTTGCTCTTCTGGCTCCGCCATGGGAGCAGGGAGCCAGCCCTGCCAGCGGTCCCCTGGGGATGTCCTAGGTGCTTCCCGCCAATTCCTCAACAGGTCTGGGTAAGACCTCCCTTCCATGCATCCTCCTCCCACCCCTCCACCTGTTTCTGGCTCAGTCTCAGGGGACACCAAAGCCTGGTGCTACAGATTGTCAAAAAGGAGAGGGGACATATTTACAGATGTGAAATGCCTTGCAGTCACAAAGCCCCTGCTTTCCATCTGATGGTTTATTTCGTAGCATCTCCAAGCTGTGAATGGCACAGATCCACAGCAGGGGCTGCAGACACAGGGAGAGAGGTGCTGTCCCCGGCCTGCAGGAGCCGCCCTGGTGTGGCCGGCCGACCTGCACACAGGTAACAACAGGGCAGCAAAAGGAGCCGGCAAGGGAGGCACAACGAGTCCCCTCTCCAAGAGGACACCACTGCCACTGCCCGGTGGCGCCTGAAGGAGGATCCTCAGTCGACCAAACAGAAAACACAGTGTTAGCTGCAGAGAGCCTGGAATGGACAGAGGAATCAATGCCCTGTTTTGGGGGATCTCTGAATTTACAGGCTGGATGTTGGGGAGCCTCATGGGGAGTAGGGGGAGAGGACCAAGAGGCTGGGGTGGGTCTTGTCATTTGTCCAACAAATCAGCCCTCTGTATCCCATGGGTCCTGCAGCTGCAGATTCAACCAACTATGGACCAAGAATATTTGGAAGAGTCAGGTGTCATGGTGCGTGCCTGTAAAAATCCCAGTCCTTGGAAAGCTGAAACAGGAGGATCTCAAGTTTGAGGCCAGCCTCAGCAACTGAGGAAGACCCTCAGCAACTTACCAAGGCCCTATCTCAAAATATTTTTTTTTTTGGCAGTACTGGGGATTGAACCCAGGGGTATCCTACCTCTGAGCTACACCCCCAGCCCTATTTTTATTCTTTATTTTGAAACAGGGTCTCACTAAGTTGTGGAGGGCCTCGCTAAGTAGCTGAGGCTGGCTGCAAACCCGGATCCTCTGGTCTCAGCCTCTCAAGTACTGGGATTACAAGCGTGTGCCATCACACCAGGTTAAAATAAAAAAAATTTTAAAAAAGGGCTGGGGTATAGCTCAGAGGTAGAAGGCCCCTGGGTTCA
The DNA here is from genome assembly GCA_004027185.1 of Glis glis. NCBI lineage: Eukaryota > Metazoa > Chordata > Mammalia > Rodentia > Gliridae > Glis > Glis glis. The sequence goes on along the minus strand of PVJS01008018.1, from coordinate 20,254 downwards.
ATCTACACACACACACACACACACACACACACACACACACACACACAC